>OY997589.1:83655422-83836767 GCA_963921825.1 Erodium maritimum | reverse complement strand
TCTTGACTGATACATATAAGATTAAGAGAAAGTTATATCCACGTACCTGTAAGTTATAAGTTTGTAAATCATAAACTTTAACTAGCTTGATAAGAGACATTACGTGTACAAAGAGTTTTTTTTTATACTAAAAATGCGGATATTTTATGAAGCGTTAGCGAGAAAAATACATGGTAGTGCATCAGGTAAATTTCCTGACCACTGAAGGATTGACACATAATGTGTCATTCACATCATAATAAACACATTAACACAAAGGTTAGAGAGAGAAGCTCTCGCCTCTCTCTAACATCTCCCAAGCCCTAGCCTCTCGCTGTCGCCCCTCTTCCTTGCAGCTCTGCCGGAGACGGCGATGACCTTAGGTCATGGTTGTCGCCGGTGGAAACCAACCTCCCTTGCCTTTCTTCCCTCTCCTTCTATCTTTTTCCTTTTCCCCTTTTCTTTTTTCGACCCTGTTTCCTTTGCTGTGCCCTCCTTTTGTTGTCGTTGTCATTGGTTCTCTCGGCTCAACCGTCGGCCCTTGCTCCTTCCCACCCTCTTCCTCTCCCCCTCTTTGTTTCGACCTTCCTCACCTCCCTCTGTGTCGTGGCCGAACCCTACCAAGGCTTCAATCCATCTTCCTTGGCCGTCTCCTAGGCCTCTGGTTTGTTTCGACTCGATTTTCAGGTCGGTGACCTTCTCCCCTTTTTTTCCTCCTTCTCCCTTTTTTTCTGATCAGATGCTCCAAGCCCTAGTCCTGCTCTGATCCAGATCCCCTTTTGCAGATCTAGGGTTTCCCTAGATCTGCTCGTCTCCTACCTCTCCATAGCGCTTCCCTCCTGTTTCGGCCCTTTACCCTCTCTTTTCTCGTCCGGTAGAGTCTTGAGATTTCAGGGCCGAACTCTCCCTTGGGATTTTCGTGGGTGTTGGCCCCGGCGGGCTACCTTCATAGTCGAGTAGTGCATGTTGGGGTTGTCGTTTCGGCTGGTGGTGGGGGTGAGTTTTAGTCGGTTCTTGCTGATGTTCGTTGGGTCCGGCCTTCCCCTTGTCGGTCTGGTGACGGGGTCGGTGGCCAGACTCGTATCTCTTCTGATGGTGTTGGCCTCGGGATACCCGTTGGTGCCGAGATTCTTGCGAGAGTGGTTGTGATTCGGCTCGTGAAGGCTCTGTTTCGGATGCGTTGGCGACAATGAGCTGGTTCTGTTCACAATTTTTTTTTTTTTTTGAGCTTCATGTTAGTTAAATCTGCTTCTTAGAGCTTTCTGATTTGTGCGGCGTTGTTGTTTAAGTTCTTTGTTGTGTTAATTTACTAGCTCTTCAAGTTTGTAAAACTCGATTTAGATTTTCTCTTTCCCTGGGTTCCTTTGATGGAATACCACTGTATGTATTTGTTTATGAGGATTGCATCTTCGTTCCCTCCTTGATCTTCAAGGTTGGTTCCTTATATCTATTTGCTTATAAAAAAACATAGAATGCGTCTCTCTGACTAACTAGTGAGCTGCTTTGTTCGTAATCCTTTTTACAAGTTGAAGAGAAATTATCTCGTTTTGAGCCATCATAACTCTATTATCTCTAATAATAGTACCTACAGGGGACATTGGAGGATCCCCTGTTTTTATCATGTTCAGCAAAACCTGAGCGTCAGACCGAATAAGAAATGGTGTTGTGGGGTCTACTTCTTGGCCAGTCGAGTTGCGGAGGGTTGTGACAATGGCGTAGGCTTCAATTAATATTGGCGACCAACAACCTGGGAGTATCCCATTGGTCGTGAGGTCCACTCGGCCATAAGCTGAACGGGTGATCATTCCCCAAGCCGATTGTCCAGAGTCTTGAAAAGTAGCACTATCCACATTAATAACCCACGTACCTATCGGGGGAGGAGTGAAACGTGCCGGTCAACGAGGGCGGTTTTGGGGCGGGGGCTCTAACTTAGCCTTAGCTTCTTTCCAGGCTAGTAAATGGGTATAGGCCTCCGAGATGACACCTATGGCAGCGGGGGTGGTTCCATTGCAAAGTAATGCATTCCTTGCTTTCCATATTTCCTAGAAGACGCTGAGGATTTTGGCTACCCGACTCTGAAGATTACCCGACATCATGGATACCCACCAATTTGCAAAAACCACATCAGCCCTAAGAGGTGGAATGTCTCCCAGTTGCGCCCATCACACTTTCACAAAGCCATAGGTAAGGAACATATGCGTTACCGATTCGGATGCCTCACCACAGATGGCGCATAGGGTCGAGACCGAGACGTACCTACTGGGGAGGTTATCAACCACCTGAAGAGTGTTAGTTAGGCATCTCCATAGGAAGACTCGGAGACGCGGGGGGACCAGAATATTCCATAAGGATGATCAGGTTACCGAGATCGTGTTCTACCGTAGTTGATGACGTGCTCGAGCGAGGGTTAGATATCCCCTATCATAGCATAGAGACCATTCTTCTCGGATGCTCAGTACCACTCATCCTTTGTCTTAGTAGCGAACAACGGGATCTGGAGGATGTTGACCCTGTCAGTTTTCATTAAAGAGCTGGTGAATAAGACCCACGTCCCACTGTTGGGTTCTTGGGATCATGAGGCCGGCAATTGGAGCCCCACCCAATGTAGGACATGTGGACTCAATGGTAACCATCGACCCAATCAGTCATGGTGTGTCTTGTATGAAGGTATCTCGACTGTCTCCTATGGTAACCCTAAGACCACTATGCGGGAGATCCTGAGATGAAAAAATGCTAGCCCAAGTAAAGCGCGCTTTCGGCCAATCAAAGCCTGCAAAAAATGAGTATCAGGCAAGTAGCGCGCCTTGAGAAGCCGAGCAACCAAAGATTGAGGCTTATGGATAAGGCTCTAGACTTGTTTCCCTAATAAAGCCGTATTGACATCTTGTAAATGGCGAAAATCCATACCTCCACTACCTTTAGGCATACATAACCTGTCTCGTGGATCCAGACCGCGAGTCGCGGGCCGCAAAAATCGTGCACCACAACAGCATGGCTCGCGACTCGCAAAGCACAAAGTTGCGATTCGGTTTACCATTCGCTTGCCGATTTACGTCACTGTGCATGCTCTTAGTGCACTCTTGGTTCTGATTCGTATCTCATAGGAATCAACGACCCAAAGTATGCATGTTGTATTTTGCACTTACGAAGATAGTGTTTTGGGTCAAAGACGTAGCTCCTCCTAAATAAGACTCGATCTTCCCAATAATTGATATCATATCACATTCTAGTTCTAGATGTGTAGTAAACGGACTTGCACGTATGACCCACTAGAGTTTTGTCATACACCTCGCAAGTCCCCGATCTCCACTCAACAACCTTCATCGATAAGTCCATTTATCATGGTTTGTCTAGCTGGTCAAGACGAACATTATCTCATACTAAAATCAACATTTAAATCTTAAGTCCCTCGAATACGAAAGCTTCGCTCATGATAGTTGACATTGTATTCGATTTTTTGTTTTATTATAGATCGAAAAAGCAGACTTCAATTATCAATTTGACACTTCACTTGAATCAAGATGTAACATGATCAAGTTTCTTGTTTTAGTGTCTAAGACGGCTAGTGGAAGAGAACGACAAGATGCAAGGATGGAACGCATTGAAATATCTCTTGACAATAATAGCCGTGTGCTCAAGGACGGCCTACGGTCAGCACAAGGGTCTAGGGCTCAAAGCGGTGGCTAGTTTCTTCTCCGCCGCCGCGGCCGTTTACGGGACATATTGGGACCTCGTCAATGATTGGGGGCTTCTCAACAGGAACTCCAAGAACAAATGGTTGCGAGACAGGCTTCTCGTTCCTCACACCAGCGTTTACTACGGAGCCATTGTAAGAAACGATAACAAAACACGACACATTTATGTGACACATCTAAATATATGTGTACTAATGTTTTGGAGGTACGAATTCGGTGATTATTATTAGGTGCTTAACGTGGTGCTGAGGTTTGCTTGGTTGCAAACCGTTATGGAGCTCGAGGTGTCGATCAATCGACAAAGCTTGGTCACCATTGTAGCCAGTCTTGAAATCGTTCGTCGTGGCATTTGGACCTTCTTCAGGTGATTTTGATTAGTAATATGCATTTGGGGTAACGTTAATAATATACTCTCTGTGATCTTTTTGATTGACAAAAGGGATAACTCCAGAATCTAACAGTTGGCTGACTTCAATATCACATCTTATCTGTTAAGAAATTTCGTTTCACTTTATACCTATACAATTTCACCAATTCTCAAATCCTAACTGTCAGTGACTTTCGTTTCGCACTGTTTTGACGTTGTTTTATGCTAAATGTAAGTTACCATACATTAAGATTTGAGAATTGGTTAAAAATATTCTCAGTTTATACGTGAACCGAAATTACTTAACAGTTAGGATATGAGAATGAAAGTTAAAAAACAGTTAGTTCCTAGAGTTTTTCTTGGCAAAAAAACATTGGGTGGGTGTTGGTTTACGAGAAACACACCGTCACCTTTCGTTATTATAGAAAACCATGGATTCTATTTAGTAGGGGTTTGACGAAATAAGCGAAAATTAGTTGTCCATGGATTTTTATAATAGCTAAAGATGATAGTGTGTTCTTGATAAGCCAGCATCAATACAGTCTGTTTTTGCAAATCAAAATTTGTTGATGGGTTTGATAATATTTTCCATATGTAATTTGATTTGTCATGTGATGCTTGTGACATATGCAATGTCGTGTTGGCTTCCGAACAGATTGGAGAACGAGCATTTGAGTAATGTTGGAAAGTTTAGAGCATTCAAATCCGTGCCCCTACCATTTAACTACGACGAAAACGATGACGACAAAGAAGATTAGATATGCATAACCATAAGGAAGGTTTGTCAAAAGATTAATATAAATCCAATTACACCCAAAAGGCTATGCAGACGAACAAAATGAAGAGATGTTCTCGACAATCAAAGGTTGTCGCGGGGTGTTAGTAACGTTTCCCATACAAAAATTCTGATTTTTCATATGCTGTGTATGACATATGTAACGTTGTGTTGGGTTCGAACGGATTGCACAACAAGCATTTAAGTAACTTCGGCAAGTTTAGGGTATTTAAGTATGTGCTTGTATCATTCAACTACAATGAAAACGACGATGATAAAGAAAACTGAATATGCATGGACAGGTGAAAAGAGAGTTAAACACGACGGATTTACGTCTAATAGAACTTAAAGGATATCTATTTTAGACTGATCTCACTCAGAACTTTCAAATGTTGTTATCTAGAAACTATGTTGTTGATTTGCGATGACTAGGTAAACCATTTTTTTCTTGGTAATGGTGTTTGAAACCATCGTAATTGTATTTAATTTCTAATTTTGAACAACGGGGGCTGATCACAGGTTCTAGAGTAGTAAGGGATGCTCCCTCTATTACTCACTTGTTTTTTGCAGACGATAGCTTCTTCTTTGGCAGGGCAATTGAAGAGGAAGCAGAGGCCTGGCGGGCTTTACTGAGTCGTTATGAGAGGGCTTCGGGGCAACAGATTAATGCTCAGAAGTCATCTATCTCGTTTAGTCCGAACACGTTGCCAGAAAGACGAGAAGGAATTGCAGCTATTCTGGGGATGTCTCAGGTCATGGATGTGGGCACATACTTGGGGCTCCCAGCAGTGATAGGAAGAAGCAGATACAAGGCTTTCAGATACATAAAGGATCGCATATCCCGTAGATTGACAAACTGGGATGAACTGTTGTTGAGTAAGGCTGGTAAGGAAGTTTTACTGAAGTCTGTTATTCAAGCTCTTCCTATGTATTCAATGAGTGTTCATTTACTACCTACTACTTTAATCCGGGAGATTGAGGTGATTATGAACAGGTTTTGGTGGTCTCATAACACTAAGACGGGGTCGGGTATAAAATGGCGCAGATGGGGGGCTTTATGTGACCACAAACTGCAGGGTGGTTTGAATTTTAAACACCTGCATGATTTTAATCTGGCGCTGTTGGGGAAACAAGGGTGGAGATTGATGTCGAACCCGGAGAGCCTTGTTAGTAGAGTGCTGAAGGCGAAGTATTACCCTTTGACTGATTTTATTCATGCTGTCAAGAAGCCAAATTCCAGTCCTATTTGGAATAGTATTATGGCTGCTCAGGAGGTGGTGAGGAGTGGCATCAGGAAGAGGATTGGGTCGGGTAATCAGACTTTTATTATGGGGGCTCCATGGGTAGGGTCGGCATCCGGTTACCTGCAGGATGTTGACGGCCCAATGGAGTTCTGGCTGGTGAATAGACTTTTATGGCCAGGTAGATGAGAATGGAATGTGGAGTTTGTTCAGCGGGTTTTTTCAGAGAGAGATGCAGAGGCAATCCTCAGAGTCCCGCTCAGTTTTGATTGTGATTCTGACTCTTGGTACTGGAAAGGTACTAGAGATGGAGACTATTCAGTGAAGATGGTTTACAGGGAGATCCAGGCAAATGTAGGTAGATGGGGGCCGAATAGCAGGGACGAGTTTTGGAGGACACTTTGGTCTTTAAAGATCCCTCCAAAGGTCGCACATATGCTATGGAGGGGAGCTTCTGGGATATTACCAACAGGTATCTGTCTCAGATCCAAGAGGGTGGATGTCTCAGGGTTTTGTGATGTCTGTGGTGAAGAGGAGACTGATACCCATGTCCTAATAACGTGTCCAGTTGCTTGTGATGTGTGGAGCAGGATTCCGAATATGTCTTTGAGCCCAACTGAATCGATTCGAGCGTGGTTAGCTCATAATTGGGCAAACTATACTCGAGAGGATGCGGAGCTGATTGGAGTTGTTTGCTGGGAGCTGTGGAAGGCTCGGAACAACCGAGTATAGAACGATAAAGCCACTCCGGCTGAGGCTATATACAGGCCAGCGATCAAACTACAGACATAGTGGAAAGCAGCTCAGACACACCAGTACCCTTCTGGAGTTGTGCAACCGGTTGGGCCTGTTAAATGGAGCAAACCGGTGGCTGGCGCTGTGAAGGTGAATTCAGATGGAGCAGTGGTAGCCGGGCAGGGGGGCGCAGGCGGTTTTATCTGCAGGGATAGTCAGGGTGTGGTGGTGGGAGTACGATGTCTCGTAATCCCTCACATCGCTGACCCCGAGATCTTGGAGGCTTGTGCAGTTAAGGAGGCCTTGCTGTGGGTGAGAAATAATGATTGGTTAGCAGGTACAGTGGAGACTGACTGTATTGGAGTAGTCCTTGCTATTAATAGTTCATCTCGTCTGCTTTCTCCTTTGGGAGGGATAATTGATGATTGCAAGACTATTTTAACGCAGTTACCAGGTGTGAAAGTTAACCATGTTCGTAGAGTAGCCAATAGAGTAGCACATGAATTGGCTCGTAATGCTTTCAATTGGGTTCATTTTGTACTGAATTTGAATCATTTGCCAGATCCTATTCCGGGGTTACTGGCTTCTGATTCTGAGTAATGAAATATACTTTCCTCAAAAAAAAAAATTGTAATTGTAGTACTAATAATTTACTAATTATAGAAATGAATGAGAAAGGTTCCACAAAAGGCAGCGACTAGAAAATTTCGCCCAACAAATGGGAAGGTACCGGTCAACCGGAAGACCAGGGTTTCAGACAAGAGTTGTCTGAATTCGACAATATTATGAGTTTTTCGAGTCAAACAACAGTAAGGCCTATCCATAGTTGTTGGACCACGCGAGATTTTTTCACACAGCCAATCAAGTTTGATTCCGAAGCAATTATTTATTTAGAATTATTGTCCACGTTGTAGACCACATATAATAATCTTTTTTTTTTTGAAACGACCACATATAATAATTAGTTACGTACTACATCATATTATAGAGTATATATGCAGCTGGATAAGCATCTCTATTAAATATAATTAACCTAATATGCATATAATTAATCCTGCGCCTTATCCTCGATTTTTATACTTTGTTTTTTTTACTGAACTGGGTATTTTATTAAAGACGATCAAAATCTAACAAACCGGCTAAACTCTCCGGCACCACATTGCAATTTTGATCTAGAAGAACACGGTCTCTCGCTTCCCTTGTCAGCTCATGAGCTACCCGGTTGGCTTCTCGTCTAACATGTTTCAGCGAACAATTCTGCATGCCCTGCAAAAGTCTCCTGCAATCCCCCGTGACTACTCCCACTGGCCCAAGCATTAAGTATAACATGTGTTTAAGGGAAGTTTAAAACAACGTACCTCTTGGACTCCGAACGTACTATAACTTCTTTTAAAACAAATAAATTGAGGAAGAAGTGTATTACCGTCAATTAAAAGTCATATAGTAGGACCAAAGGTCTTGTATTCTTGAATATTGTTCGGGTACATTGTAACGGGCTCAATTTTCTTAGATCCGTAGAAATAATCTACTTTTCTCGTAAACACAAACCGAGGGCATTCTCTTACCATCACTTCAAATAAACGAAACCAAACAACTAAAACAAAACAACAGAATAATATTCAACTAAAACAATTCAAAACTGAATCCAAACTGAAACATGAAAAATAAGCTGCTTCCTTGCTCCTCTCGGGACAGCCAAGCAACGCCGGTCCTGGGTCATGATGGGTAGGCCTCGGATCCCAACTCCACTGAATGTATCGTTCCAAAACCATCTCCAAGCGGCTCGTGCGGGTGTTCGGTTGGTAAAACTTTATCAAAAACAAGCCTCGATAAATCGAAGCCATAAATTGTGGAGATCTATTCTTGAATAGCCCTAAAGGCTCATTATAGTCTATTACACTCAGTGCTACCTCGGTCGACGACGATGAGGAGAGTAACCACCAACGGCTCGCTTGATTGAAGCGTATATCCAACAACGATGGAGGGACTCGACCAGGACGGCGGCGGCTGTGCTCGGGCGGGTGAAGGTACCAGTCATCCTTGGCTCGATTCTCCGATAGTGGAACCTGTAAGATATTGGTCATGTCTAGTTCATCAAATAGTTGGTAAAGGAGGGCCACATCCCAGCGCCATGTAGCTGGTATCGTTAGTCCCCTGGATCAGTGTGTCTCGCCCATCCCCAATGGCGATGCACATGTCATTAGCTCTTGGTCGAGAGGATACAGGACCAAATGAAACTTGGATTAATGCCTATATGCGCCTGTAAGAAATCTGTTGTAGGGAAGTACCTAGACTTGAGGACTCGAGAAACCAAGGACTGTGGTCAATGAATGAGGTCGTATGCCTGTATGCCTAAGAGTGCATTGTTAATATCATGTAAGTGCCGGAAGGCCATACCCCCATTGTTTTTTTTACATAGTTTATCCCAATCCTGTTAGAAAATAGAGTGAGCTGACTTCCCTCCCCACCAAAAACGTGCCAGGGCCACGTGGATTCGAGTAACTATCCTCTGAGGTACTCTAAATACTAACATAATGTAGATCGGAAGTGAGGTAAGAACCGATCGAATCATAACCTCCCTACCACTCGGAGAAAATAGATTCGCTTCCTAAGAACCAACCCAAGCTAAAACTCTGTTACCAAGATATGCCATAGTAGCATTACGATTCTTACCAATCATATTTGGGACTCCTAGGTACGTCGAAGCTGTGGCTGTTTTGACTATGGAGAGTATATCACAACATGCTCGGCTATGGAGAGTATATCACAGTAGGCTTGGCGCACATCCGTCAAGGTATTCGTGCTGAACGTAATTGATGATTTGTTGAGATTGAGAGCCTGACCCAAAAGATTACCAAATATAGTCAGAATATCACGAACCCAGTGGGATTCATTGGGGGTGCCCCTATAGAAAATGTAGCAATCATCTACAAAGAACATGTGAGAAATTTCAGGTTCCCCCGTGCAACCTTGACCCAATGAATATGCCCCGCTTCCTGGTCTTTACGTAGAAGATGAGACAGTCCTTCCATACAGAGGAGGAATAAGTAAGGAGATAGTGGATCACCTTGACGAATCCCTCTACTTGGGGAAAGTTTTAGTGTTTCTCGTCCCCCTGATGTAATAGAGTATGTCACGATTTGTATGCAGGAAGACATCAGTTCAATCCAGACATCATAGAATCCCAGTTTACCTATGCTTGCATGCAAATAGCTCCATTCAACCCTATCGTAGGCCTTGCTCATATCCATCTTTAGAGCCATAATTCCCACCGCCCTTGTCTTTTCCGTTTCAGAAAGTGTATGACCTTAAAAGGATATTAGAACATTGTCTTGAATGCATCGGCCGGGTATAAAAACGCCCTGAGTTTCTGATATGACTTTCTGAAGGAGGGGTCTAAGTCGATTTGCCAGAACTTCGGATAAGATCCGAAATATCACATTACAGAGAGCGATAAGGCGTAAATTAGGTAACACATACTTTAGATAGTGTAATTTCGGATATTTTGTGAAGAATATAATTTTTCAATGTAATTGGTCATTAAACACTTTTAAAATTAATCAGAATAGAATTGTTTTATTATTAAACTCAAGATGAAAAACTCATCAGTATAGATTATAGATAACATGATTTCAATCTCCAAGTTCTCTCTCATATCTTCATATAATCAACAAAGTCATATAAAAAACTCCCCATACTTCTTATATTTGACATGCTTGTTTCTCGACAACTATACAACTGGCTCATTATCTCCGGTTTAAGGGACAGCTCGTAAAAGTCGTTCCACAATGAGACAGTTCGCGTCCTGCGTCTCCTGAAAATACGAATCGGGTCGCGGGACGCGATCCGGGCCAACCCACTGTTCATGCTCTTGTATTTGATATAATTGTTTCTCGACAACTATACAACTGGCTCGTCATCTCCAGCATAAGAATCTACTTTGCAGACAAAAGTAATTAAACGACTTAACAACACGTGCGTTTCAGGGTTTGAAAATAGAAGCTTTTGGGAAAGGAGCTAGTAACGTGGGTTGGCATAAATATAAAAAACACCCCTCGAAGGAACAAAGAAGCTAATCAGAAAAGCCTGACAACGTTAAAAAAATAATACAACGCACAGATGCATTAATACTTGTCTATATCAGAACAAAACAAACTATAAGGTAAGCTTAGAGCTTGACAGTCTGTTAATTACAGCCATAGGTTACATCGAAACAAAATACATGACTCGGGATTAGTTAGTCAGTCACCATCTCAATATATGGTCAAATTTAAATGCGGACTCCAACGTATAAGATATAAATATGATTGTATGATCAATTATGTTTTGAGGGATCGTTTATCAAAATAGTGAATACCAGATCATATATGCATTCTTTACTAGAAAACGATTAGGGGTGAGCATCGACCGGGGTCCGGTAATATTTTCATTATCTGCAACTCAAACCGGAAGGACCGGTTACATGAAATTCATAACCGTCACCGCACCGGATTCCAATGGACAACTTGAAAACCGACCGTCATAGAGCCGACCGGTTACGGTTTTTAACCGACCCTTTGGGCTTTCTTTTGGGCCTCCAATTAAAGCCCAAAAATGGAAGGAAAAAAACATCAATTTCATGATATTATTTTTCACATCAAGACAATAAAACCCGATTATCATCTCTTAAAACCAAAACGGCAAGCATCTTTGCTACATATCTTAATCATCTTGAAATAAATACATTAGCATAATAATGAACGAATAGTGTTTACCTCATATGAACAACAAAGCACTAGAGCATATTACTTTCATTATTCTACAATTTAGTTTGAACAACCAACTTACTGTATGATTGTTTATAGGCAAAAAAAGTAAACTAATCTCCTATATTTTATCTATGCTAGGCTATTAATCTAATATTAGTGTCAACATTTAATTATTTAAAATCTCTTGTAATACTATAACCATCAAATTAGTAAAACAAAACATAAACATTTTTATATACACACCTAAAGCCGGCCGGTCGGCTTTTTACCGGTTTAAAAGATAAAAAACCGTACCCACCCAAAATGTTGTCGGGTTAGTATTTTTTAAATCGTAACCGTCATCGGTGACACCGGTTCGGGTGATTCCGGTGATGGGGACGGCCGGTGACGGTTGGTTTTCGGTGACGGTCAGATATTTGTCACGTCCTAAAAACGATTACGTCAAGTAAAACTTTAATGTATAAGGTGTGAAATATTAAACGAACAACTAGATGTGAGACATTGTCAAAATTGTAAGTACATAATCAAATGTTTGAGAGATAATTATGAAAAATTACTTATTCACGTTTTATAAATTGTATTTTTTAGTGTAAAGATCTTGAAGGAATTCTTTGATAACTACATATAGTCTCGAATTTTCTTTTTCGTTGTATTTATGCAATTTCAAGTCAAAACTCTTTTTTTTTTTCATTTTTTTGAGCTAAGGATGATATTATAAGTGTAAAAATGTTCGCAAAACGCCAACATCAGAGTATCGAAATAAAAGTACATCGAAATTTAAAAAACAAGAACTGAAAAGTAAATGTGCTCTTGGACCTAGGTGTTGAGTGGACAGGAGAACTGTGGTAGCATCTAACGACACCGATACAACATAAGCCAAACACAGGGGCACAGATCGAGCAGATCTAGTGTGGATTTTCGCAGAGTTTTTTTCATTTGAAAATATCGAATAAAAAACAAAATAGATACACTTTTTTCTTATTTTTCAAGTTAATTTTTTAAAGAAAAACGTGATTCCAAAATAGATTTACACAGATGGGACAAAAAAAGAAGTCAAATTCAAGATATGTTTTATATTTATTACAGCTTCATAAAAATACACATTTTAAGATACATTTTGTTGTGATTATTTTTCAAACGATCAGAACCGAAACTAAATGATCGAATTTTCCTTGCTTAACAATTTATTGAACCTTTTTGTGTCTGTATATTTTCTTCATACATGTACATTACGTATATATAGGCTTTCTTTTTCTTTTTTCGACGAAGAAGCGGGAGGCATCAATATTATATATCCATCAAGTGACATACATGCATCGAATGAAATTGTCCAAACGAACGATAAAATACAAAGTCCAGACTAGCTAGCCATATATATAGGCTTTCTACTTTGTCTTACAACACATGGGGGGGGGGGGGGGGGGGGGGGGTTTGAGATCAGCTCAATCTTAAGTTCATGCCCGATTAAAAGGGAAAAATTCTAGTCACTAAACTAAAGGGAAATTTGTTTATTCCGCTTTTCTTCTTCTCACACCGTCGTTGATCACCACTCGCCGTGATTATGTTTGAGATCAGCTCAATCTTAAGTTCATGCCCGATTAAAAGGGAAAAATTCTAGTCACTAAACTAAAGGGAAATTTTTTTATTCCGCTTTTCTTCTTCTCACACCGTCGTTGATCACCACTCGCCGTCATGCTTGTCTTCGTCGTCGTCTTCGCTGCTCCACCTCGTTCGGACTGTCATGCTCTCAAGCGAAGAGGCTTCCACTCCGTCCCTCAGATGCTCCCCGTTTCCGGTGAATATCAGATAACCGACAGGTGGGTTTGGGATCCGGGGGGAGGGACGCTAAAGGGGTGCAGTTCTCCACGACATCCTAGCACAGGGAGGAAGAAAGGAGGGCAACACTGTAGGATCCTCTCTTTTGACGCTTTCTGTTTCCATAAGGACTTGTATGGTTCGGTAGGTTGGTTAGCTTGGTTTCGATTCATGTACTGTTTTAGGATTTGGTTTTTAGGTCGTTTAAATTTCTCGTTTCGTACCTTTGAAATGTCGGTAAGGGGATGTCCTAAGTTAGTATATGCGATCCAAAACAGTATTTTTCTACGTGTCCATGAGCGTCGGGTTGGCTACGGGCAACCAGCACATATATCTGGAACCCAGGACTTTTACGTCCTACCTTGTATGGCTTATTTCTTTGATTGATGCACTTCCCCAGTTAATCGTTTTAAAAAACATTTTTTAGTGGAAATCTAACCATGTATTAAAATACAAAATATGTCTAATCTATAGTAGACTCAACACAGTTCAAAGTTAAAAGTACTATAAAAAAGGTACAAATATTATGGGACGCAACCAGAAAATAAACTAACAACTGAATAAAAATGTCCAAGTATCGAAATGATTTACTAAATGTTTGGAAGGGGATATTACGGTAGCGTCCGAATAAACTCATACAATGAAATCAAAAGGGAAGTTAAGACAGAGCCGATCCATTTCCGGTTTGGCTCCTAGGCGGACTGTATACTCTCCCGGGTTTCCAACGTGCGACGTCCTCCCTGAAATGATAATGTAGGGCTCCAAGAATGTGAGAGTGTTAACCTCCGAGATGGTAGGAGAGTATTGTGCCAAAGTTGGTGGAACCACTGTCACCTTACGTCTAATGGGGCGGTGTTGCCGGCCGACCCCCCATTGAACCATGAACTCCTCATTGATCGAGGTGAGGGTGCTTGTAACACCCGCCGCTGATCGAGATGCTCCCTCGGAGCGTGTAGAGCCCCTGACTCCAGGTCTTCGTCCTCTCTCGCTGGTCGTTCCGACCTGTTGTAAAGAGGATATGGTAAGTTCCGGGAAGCATCCAGATGTTCCTCCGCCCGACTCCTTAAGAAAGAGTGAGAATGACCTTTGAGAGATTGAGGCTGGGTCAGAGGGCCTATTCTTTAAAATGAGGGCTCCCTAGATGTACTCGACCAGTTCCCTATGGCAGGAAATGATCGGTTTCGTGCCTCTAGATCCTGGGACGGATGATTGTGTCTGAAAGATAAAGGTTGAGCTCGATCCACTAGGGAGGTTGCCTCTGTCATTTCCTTCCCTTTTCCTTTAGATCTGCCGGCCTCAGCACCCGCGGGGTAAAATTAGGGGTCAATCTCTTAGAAGAGCCCCCCCCCCCCCCCCCCCCAAGTAAGCCCAGTTTGTACCCAGTACCCCTCTCCCATGATGGACTTGAGAACCGACTGAACTTGGGTTCGCCGGGGAACAAAGGAATGGAACTGTATTTCCCTCATCCAAAGGACAAGCTGACAACAAGTGTTCAACACAACAACAACGAAAGCAATGATCTGGCAGACGTTCGTATGAAATATGCAGAAGGGTCCGTACATAAGACTTGGTAAGTCTGAAACACAACTGACTTTGTAAAGGTAGGCGTATGCCACTCTGATCCTGATCCTGATCCTCATTAAGTTTCCCCAACACATGTCATCAGCGTCGTCGACCACCAGAAAGACCTTACACGTGCTTCCCAAATGAAAATCAATGCTCTTATTCCAGGCTCCCACCGAAAGGTTATAAACACGGGACCATATAGAGAAGCGGGTGAAAACCATATACCGAGGTCTCACGTGGGGCCTTAGCTCCATAAAGAGCACAAGGGACCATCGAAACGCCCAAGGTTCCCCGGTCAAAACTCTTGCCCGTTCCCGTGATGTCCGGAAGAAAAATCCAACCACCACATCCTCTAGGGGACGAGCTTCCACATTCCGCATTTTCCATACGCCGCAAAGCCAGTATACCAGGGAATGCCAGAAGAAAGTATTTGTTGTCAATACCTTCACTGCTAAAGCAAAATTGGGGCATTTTCCACAAATTTTCGATGGAGGGACCACAATTTCCTTGATGCTGAGGTCACCCAAGCACGAAGCCAAATCCATCATGTCTGGGTGTCTAGTGTTCTCCTTCCCGACATGGTATCTTCCTCGAAGGTGATGGTCTAGCAAAGCTCGTCCCGAGCTTTGAGCCCCCTGCTCCGGTCTCCGAATAAGGAAAGGCCCGACTAACATTGCCCCGATTAGGGCTCGCCTGATTCGGGTCCTGCACATGAGTGACCCCACAACCCGACCCACCTTGCCCCGTCCATTCACTACTCGGCCCTTCATCAGTCAAGCCTAACTTGCCTTTTCCTTTCCATTCTCCAATTGTCTCGAGCAGGCCGGACCCAAAATTTCCCTCGAGCTTCCTCCATGACATAGAAAATCTACGGAGAGGGGTTGAGTAACGGCACGACAATTGGGTGGCACCTCGGTTTCGGACTCCTTGGGATGTTGCGACTCCACCAAAAAAAATCCCCATTACTCCCGCCCCATCCCAACTACTGCTCTGGAAGGCCAGCCCCTCCACCTTCCATTAACATCGTGTCCCCTTCCTCGGATTCATCCTCCCCCATTGAGCCCAATAGTGGTCGCCGCTCCAGTGCTCCCCGAAACCCCCCATCTGATAAAGATGTATTGGTGGATAGAAGAGACGAGCACGAGAGGAGGATCACAAAGGAGAAGAAGATGGTCGTGATTGTCAGAGTTGTCGAGGCCTTGTCGTCGGGGTTCGTCGGACAATACCCCTCAGTCTGTCCAAGAGAGATCCATGGCGTATCCACCCCGTGGTATCAGAGGTGTTATCTCTACCACCAATGTCTGATCAGAGAACACTAGGCCCAAGCCCGTTGCCGCTGTGATTCCTGTTGGGTCTCGAGGTAGGGTTGGAGATGAACCAACTCGCAGCGGAAAATCAATAAAAACCAAGAGACGATTAAAACCATGAAACAAATAACAAAGAATGGATTCACAAGAGAAAAATTCAGCACTATCTCTTACCAAACAAGAACACCGGTTAACGAATGATTGGCTTGAGTCTCCAAGACGCCTACGTATCCACATGGGAATCAAAGCCACGTAGTTCTTCTCTTTGAGGACTCAAGAACACAAAAATGGAGGAGGAAACTAGCCAAACCCGAAATGGCCATGGAAGAGGGAGAGAAAATGTGTTTCCTATTCTTGTCTAGTGTTTGTTATGTTGAAAAAAGATGACTTAAACATAACAAAACCCATACTTGTCCAACTAAAGGCATGGGACAAGTATGGTGTCAAGTAAGGTGTAAATAGGACAAAGTATGGCAAGACAAGATTGGGTTAGGTGGTGAATCACCAACACCTTAATCCTTGTCTTGTTTACTTAGTACTAATTAATCAAGACTTGATTAATTAGTTCCATGGGCCTTGATTGCATGGGCCTTTCATGGGCCTCTTGGAACATGGCCCGTGGCCATTTCCAACGAGGTCCCGTGATTCGCTCATCGCCTCCATGCCTTCCATACCGGAAATGTCCAACATTATCCGACGCGATCAATCCCAAGACTCCAAGCCTTGTCTCGATCCGTAAAGTCCTATTCACTTACGGGCACATGACCCAAAACCCAGTTTTGGTCATGTCCCGAGACAACTCCCTTTTGGCCATTCTCCATAAATGTGTCAATGAGTTTCATCCTCCGGTGTGACCCTTAGGTTTATGCATGTCAATAGATCAACGTAAAATCCCATTTTACTTGATCCTATTTAAGTGGCAACTAACGAGACTTTAGTATTGCCTGACACTACATAACGAATCGACCCTGTCGATTCTAACCTTTCCGTCGTCCCTGTCATTATCCTTTTATCTCCGATATCCTGATTGAGATAAGGCATAGAGCCGTCATCCTTATTATTCTCAATCACCGTTCCTTGATATGTGAGATGACTGAAGATATGATACCCAATATCATGTGCATGGCCATGCTATTCTTCCAGTCACTCTCGATCAAGCGGCCGAGAACCGATATCTTTCCCATACCTTAGTACGAGGGATAAATCCCTTAGCCGTCTTTCGTGTCACTCATGTAGCCCGACCCCAAGCCAATCCTGGCCGTTATGGAAGCCCTGTTACGGACAACGTTAGGCTCAGGTCAAACTCAGTTGTTGACTACATAGCGATCACAAAGACTCCTTGGTCTAAGGATACATAACAAGCTACAACACTGAATATGTTCATGACTTAATCTATGGCACATATTCAGGGCGGGTCGTCCAATATCATGTCCCACATGATATCTATGATCAGACTCCGGAATCCCATTCCAATGACTAACAGAACGTAAGCCATAAAGAGCCATCTTTCATACTAGTCGCTTCTAGTGAAGCTTTGTTGACTAGGGACCCATCGAGTGTGATCTATCTCGATCTATGGTTCTATTCGCATGGTGGGCATAGATCAGAGCACACATCGATATATTACTCCAACACATAAGTAATATAAAGACGCTTTAATTTTATTGCTAACGATGATATATACATTTGGACATTTAGGATTGAACTACGGGCACTAAGACTAACAATTCCGACCCGAGACGAAGATAAAGAACGAGAGGAATGACCGCTTCTTATTAAGCCGAAGAAAAAGACGAGGAAGATGAGCGACCGCATGCTTCCGACGTCATTACTTCCCTTGCCGCCGCTTGTTCGCGGGAGATAACGATAGCTAGTACCCGTAGAGAGCAAGTACGATTATTTGTTGACCTCTTAAATCTACCTTTGACATTTTTTTTGAGGTAGAAACGATGATATTATAAATATAAAAGCATTCTGGTGCCTGCGAATGCACGAGTCACCATACATAGTAACCAATCTAGCCGAACTTGAAAGACAAATGCAGAAAAGTAAATTTTGCTCTTAGGCATAGGGGCGGTCGGAGGGGTGGAACTGCGGTAGCATCCAGGGACACCGATATAGTATACTCCAACCATAAGATACTGATCGAGCAGATCAAAGGATAAAAAAGAAATGGTGGACCGATTACTCCCCCGGTAAGTCAGCGTGCGTCGTCCTCCCTTGACTGATAATGGTAGGGCTCCTGAACGCGGGATTGCTGACTCCGAAGTGGTAGAGAAGTAACTCATCAACTGTTGGTGGTACCAATGCCACCTATACACCAGGGAGAAGGTACAGTCGATCAAACCCTCCCTGGCCCCTTCCGTACTCATTCCTGGAGGCGAGGGTCCTTGAAGCCCCCCGCCGCTGCAGATGACGCCCCATTCGACGCCGCTGATTCCTCTTCCTCTTTAGGATCCACCGCCCGTAAACAGAGCCCAGCTCGGCCGAAGACCACCGAACCCTAGACTCCCTTGCCTGCAGCGCCGTCAACCCTTCTCCCGAAACCCTTGCCACCGCCGGCGTCTTCCTGGCCTCTATTTCCAGCCGCCACTTCCAGGTCCTCGTCTTCCGCTGCTCCAGCCGAACCTTCCCCGTCATCGATGAGGCGAACTCCCCGAGCCAGGCATGGTCCTGACGCCGATGTCCACCACCGCAGACCGTTACCTCGAAGGAGTCCTTCCCGCCGGATCCGTCCAGAGTGAACTCGGCAAGCGTGGCCGGAGGAAAAGCGCCATTGCCGTCACACTCTACCTTCCCGGAGGCGCAGACGCCGGTGAGGACATGATGGTGACGAACATAAACCACTCCACCACTACGCGGCGACGCAGTTTATGGAGTAAACTGATCCGATGGAAGGCTTGGGGACGCGCGGCCGGCCTCCGCCCATACCCTACCACACTTGCCATCTCTCGCACAGACGATGGTGGTGGAACTTCCCCATGCCACCGTCTTATATCGCAAAACCCTATTTTCTGGGAGAAAATAAGGTTGCGCTCCCCATGTATGTTTGTTGCTTCGAACGTACACACCATCATCATGGTTGGGATCATGGCCATGATCAAGACCATGATCATCCTCTGCTTCATCGTTCGCCGCTGTGGCGCTCTGGAAGAATATGACTTAGTTACCTTTGACATTTTCTTAGTTTTACCTGTTATTCTATATAGGAACTTCACCAGAAAAATAACCCCCTAAGTAAAACTCGACTTCAATTACATCGGTATTATTAATGTGGTACTTTTTTCATGTGACTCTTTCTCCGCGACCTTTTCTTTTCATGAGTAAACGGAATTAATTAATGTGGGTGAAAGATGGAATAATTAACAATTAAAGGAGCTAAATTAATATAAATGAAAAAAGAGTTGTTCTCAAGGATTGGCCCACTGACGTGACATGACATGGCCGTATTTATTGTAAATAACAGTCATCTTTGACCCACATGTTTATGCTTTCCCATCTACTCTACCACGGCCAATCGATTATCCAGTACGCGTGGTATATAAATTCCGAAAACAATATTATTCATTTTTTTTTGAGCGAAAAGTGCAATATTATATAGATAAAATCGGACTATATTAGTATGCGTCAAGGAACAGACTCCCCGATTACTGAGAGAAAGCTAGAATAGACGACCAATGGTTCTTTGAGCCTTTTAATATCATAACCGACACATCGGTTTTTTGTGATGCCACATGTGCAAATGAAAGAAGCGGAAAGAGGGAAGAAGTATCGGAGATCCTAAGGGTCCTCGGCGGTAGTTGTGATGGGGGGAGGCAACGCATCGTGCAAGGACCCCTCCCAGGTCCAGTCCTTGATGCACGTAGTACCACTCATTCCTCCTGGCGAGGTTGCTTCCCCGCCCTGAATTGATCCTCCCGAGGGATCCCATCTGCCGCCCGTTTAAGAGTACCCTGGCTTACCCCGACGCCCGCAGGTTCAGAATTCCCAACTTCCTTTTAACCCAAGTCTTCACGCGCGGCCACGTCCCAATTCCTCGAAATCGGTAACGGTATCAGCAACACTGGGGAAGCAGGGGACTGAGGCCAGATTCCCCCCAGCCGAGGAGGTGTGGGGGCCCGAGGGGACGCTTTCACTCCCGATGGACATGGTGGAACCAGAGTAGGATCCAGTCGTGGTGCCAAAGAAACCCTAAGTAGGGTCGGGATAGAAACCCTAGGCAGGGTCGGGGTGACACCGAGAATTGGTGGAACCCTAGGTAGGTTCGGGGTAACACCGAAGGTCGATGAAACCCTAGAATCCTCGCCACCAGCGAATAAGGCCAGAGCAAGGTCGTGGCCAATGGGGGAGGACGAGAGGCTGGGTGGAGGAGCCGTCTCGCTAGGGTTCGGGGGAGGTAAGGCCAAAGGGCCATTGCTTGGGGAAGAAGGTACCCTAGGACGACGCAGAGGCCTCCCCCGCTTTGGTTTAGCATTCGGTACCAGAGAAGTCGATCTGAGAGAGAAACCTCCCTCCGGGATCGGTCCCAGAGACGGGGGGAACGCAGAGAGCAACCCAGAATGAGTAGGGTTGGGTTTGCGCCGACGACGCCCCTTGTCCCCAGCAGCCGAAGAAGGTTGCCGAAGGGAATGGAGAGGGGGGAGAGATCCACCGGAAGGGACAACGGCTTCCATCGTAGGCATCGTGACTGTAACGGGTGCATCAGCGGAGGGAGAGGGAGAGAACACCATAGGCAAGAGGCCCTGCCGACCAATCGAGGCAGGAAGGCCAGATGGAACCGGTAGAAAAGGACAAGGAGTCCTGACGATCGGAATAGAGGTCACCGAAACCACCAAAGGACCGGAGGAGGGAAGAGGCGTAAAGGGTTGGGGAAAAGCCATCCACTCCCACCCGTACGTAAACCCCGCACCAGGCGTGGTCTGCGAGGTCATCTGGATGGGACAGGCGAACACGGGGACGACAAAGCCGACAACCCTAGGAGGCGCAGCAGCAACAACGATAGACGAAAGCTCCATAGCGACAAGATGGTTAGGGCCAGGGCTAGGGTAGGCTCTCAAGTCGAGAGAGAAAAACTGTAAAGTTTTTAGTTATTAATTAATAAAAAACAATATATTCATATTAATACAAAGAAACGATTTGAACAAACAAAAATAAATACAAAAGATCTCTCTCTCTCTCTCTCTCTCTCTCTCTCTCTCTCTCTCTCTCTCTCTCTCTCTCTCTCTCCTTGAGACTCTAAACCTAGCCCTGCCGTTATGGTGATCTTTCCGGACAACACTGCCGCTGTGCCGCCTGGAACTTCACCACTTGGTGTTGCTCCTGTCGGGAAGGCCGTCCCTGTGCTCCCCCGTCCCATCAGGTCAATCCCCTCGCAGACTACCCCTGGTGAGGGGGATAAGAACCGATGGGGGGGGGGGGGTCACCACCTCTAAGCTTTTCTCCCTCCTCCTCTCTTGTCTTTCCGGTCTCGATGACACCCTGGTCTTCCTCCACACACTGCTCTCGTCGGCTGGGTTGGGTCTGCCTCCTCCTCCACGTGGCGAGTTTCTTCCCGGGATACTGTGGCGGCGGCCACAGTTGTCTTCCGCTCCACGCTCTTGGTTGGCTCCCGTTTAACCAAACAATAATTTTCTTCCCTGGGTTCACCATGACCTTGCTTTGGTGACGCCTAGGGCGGCGATGGTCAAGACTGTAGCGGAGCACTCAGAGTTCTCCACGGTCAAAACGTTGATGGCTAGAACCCAACGCCTGATCCGTGATAGACATGGATGGGGCCAGAGTATGGTGGAGGTCTCCTTCATGGTTCTCCGTCAAGGCTGGTTGCGAAGGTAGAGTAGGGTTTGGAAACCCTACGGAGGAACTGATCTAGGGCATGACCTTGAGGTCGGTGGTCGATCGTCTCTGTTCCTAACTGGGATTGTGCCAGTGGCCATGGATACCCCTACCGGGAGCTGGGGGCAGCCGAGGGACAGGTTGTTCCGGAGGAACTGCCTCTAGAGTCATTCGGGGGACCAAGGATCGAGGCGATGCTTTGAAAGGGAATCTGGAAGACGGTGCTACAATGATTGGGATCCAAGGGGAAGCTAGTTCAAGTCCACTGACATTAGAGCCGAGAACTAAGGAGTAGCTGCCTAGAGGACGGAGTGCCCGTGTGACAATGGACCCGAGGCCTAACTCGGGACCCCGTCCTCCTACCTAGGGCACTAGCCGGCCACCCGCGAAAAGCCTCCCTGAAGGGGCCCGCTCTAAACCCCCCGGCTTTTGTACACGCGAAGATTCGACAAGAGTCGGGTGATGATCAGCTCTCTACTGTTTCGGCTTCTGGACCCCTACTCTAGGAGCGTGGGGAGTTAGGAGGTGGATGACGCGTGCATCCAGGGGCGCGAGGCGTTGAAGTTCCACCGATCATTCTCCTTGGGAGCGCCGCGGATGGTGCACAGAGGAGGATGGCACCAACTCCTTTGTGGGGAGCCATAATACGAGCGGGGAAGAAACCCCGCCGGGAGGGATGATGCACCGTCGGAGCATCAGGGACTGGTCCTGGGAGGGGTCCCCAGACAATGCTTTGCCTCCCGCCATCACCATTACTATTGAGGCCCGTCAGGATCTCCGGTACCTCGCTCCCCCTCACCGTCTTCTCTCTATGCCCAACAGACATCACAATACCGTCTGTGACGGTTATGATAGTATAAGGATTAGAGAACAATTGTTCGGTAGAACTGGCTTTCTGATGGTCGGGGAGCATGTTCCCCGATGCAAGATAATGTAATCAATTCCAAAGTTATAAAATTGCATCTTTCGTTAAAAAAAACAATTTTATTTATATCATGTCTTACAAATAAACAAACTCGTGTTTTTCTGAATGTGTCGTATATTATATATATTGGTCATAAATATCTACATTTCAATCTTTAGAAGTATAAGGTAATAATATATAACGTTACATTTTATAATAAGCTTTATGATGTGGTGTCGTAACAACCAGACATGACAATGTAATAAACGCACACAAGAGATTACTCTTCACATCTAGTATTAGAGGAGTGTATATCACCCTATCATGTGATCTCCAGTACATACGCAGATGTTCAGTCTCGATATGTCACACGTGTAAATATTCAGTCGTACACGAAAAAGAGTATTGAAGTTGAATATATAAAAATAAAAAGTTAGTTATAAAGTTTAGGTTTTAATTGTGGACGTTCGATCCAAATTGTCCTATAAATATAAAAACCATCTACAGTAAACTTACAAATCGGGATTACACATCAAACATTTTCTTGTATAGCAAAATATTCCATCAATACTACCGAATGTTATGTCCAAATAAATTATTGTCCCATCATTTAATTAATAACCATTTCTAACTCTTGTTAAATAAAATCGAACATTCTAAATTTGATTTATAGTAATCATTTCAAGTGTAGATTTACTTAATTCACACAATAATGTCCCACTTTCGAAGAAATATAGGTAATCAACTTCTATATATAGACACCACTTTCATTGAAACTTCGGACCAAATCAAATATTTCCAAGCCTTTGACTTAACAAGTCATCACAACCCAAAGTCACCACACAAAAAAAAAGCTCTATAAATTGAAACCAAACCACACAATCCTCACAAAACCAATCCTCCTCTCACCGGCAAGACTCCGATCCAATAATCACCGGCGCCGACCAACCACCGACGATGAAGTTCGGCAAAGAGTTCACGGCCCAAATGGTCCCGGAGTGGCAAGAAGCATACATGAACTACAACAGCCTCAAGAAGCTCCTCAAAGAGATCCACGTCAAGAAGCAAGCCTCCGTCCCGGCGCCGGGATCTTTCCGGCGGCAGAAGACCCTCCACAGGGCCTTCAGCGGCCTGCTCAAGCACCGGGACACCGACCACCACCACCACCACCACCGCGTCCACGGCGAGCACCACCACGTGGAGCTCGCCGGAGGGTCTCATGACATCGAGAGCCAGGCGATTTTGGTGGACGCGGTGAAGAGGAACGGGTCGGAGAATTTCAGGTACCACACGACGGTCCTGAGCCCCGACGGGTCGGAGATGGAGTTCTTCAGGAGCCTTGACGACGAGTTTAATAAGGTGGACAAGTTTTATAAGTCCAAGGTGGACGAGGTTGTCCAGGAGGCTTACGAGCTCAACAAGCAGATGGATGCTCTCATCGCTTTTAGGGTTAAGGTTGAGAACCCTACGGCGTTCTTTGACCGGCAGGCCGAGATGGACCGCCTCGCCTCCGATGTCGCCGCCTCCGCCGCCGCTCTCTCCGCCTCCACCCCTCACCTCGCCAGAGCTTCCGCCAGCAGTAAGTTCTTTCATATTGGTTTAAGATAATTTGGTGAAACGTACTTGTCCTTAACTAAGTCTTGATTTTTGGTTGGATCGGGTTTTAACCTGATATCAGAACTGACCTCATATAGGATGGTGGCCCATAAATATTTATTTTCAATTCTTTTATTTGGTTTGCACAGAGTGGCCCACATTCATAGATATTTTGTGTCACTTATTATCAGTTTTAAGTTAATCGGTTTTACTCTCAATGATTCTCCTTAAATACTGATATGTCATTATCTTCGTTATCATCTACACACCTGGTAGAAGGTTAATAACCAAAAGATATATTTTTCTAGTTAGAAGTAAAGGTAGAACAAGAAACATAACTTGTTCGAGGAAACCGTAAGCATGTGACTTCTTGACTTTCTACCGGGTGTGTATTTGACAACAAATGTAACAACGTGTCAATTTTTGAAATGAAATATCATTGAATGTATGTTTTCGTAGTTTCTAATAGAAGACCAACTCCACTAAAAACTTAAACTGATAGTTGCGTCTTCGCGGACAAACTCGTTTGCGGGTTTAGAGGTAGATACGCCCATCGAGAAGAGAGAAATAAGAACTGGTCCATTTGAAACAAATTTGTCATACTAAGAGGAAGTTATCAATTTTTGTAGAGAGTGGGGTTTGAACCCGGGTCCGTGAGGAATCAAGTTCTGATACTACATTAGAAAATCAACTAAACTAAAGGACGTCCTAAGTCCAATTTGGTACCTTGTAATCAAACTAACAGGCCAAAGACTCAAGCATTCAATCAAAAGACTTCCAGTGTACCGACCTCGAATAGCGAGTGGTATGAGGAAGACTAGAGGAAGTTGCTTTCGACTGGATGATTCTGGTCGCTTTTTGTTAAGGGATTGTTCCCTGTTTTCTCTTATGGAGACTTTTGTAATCGTGGTTACTTGTTTTTTGGCTTTTCCTCCTTGGAGAATGACCATTGAATAAAAATTTAGCGCTTATCCAAAAAAAAAGTTTAAACTGATAGCTGAAGGCTCAATTATACTTATATTCTAAAAGTTTCCTCCGGGCTTTCATAAGTTGAAATCCGGGTTGTGACCCCTTAGTGTTTCTGGCCGTCATGTTACAATCAAAAGGGTACCCTTAGAATTTGAATTTAGTGACCTCTAATGCCTTAACCCATCATGTTTATTTCCTGGTTGAATCAGACTTTAACACATTCTGGATTTTGATATGATTGAATTTGTGTTGAATCAAACTTTAACATATTCTCAATCTTGATACGATTTGATTGAATTTATGTATGAATTTTGAATTCCAGGACGGGTTCATAGGCATATGGAATCGATCGACGAAGCTCACAGTGTTCATGGCCGTGCCGGGATAGCTAGTGATCACTCGGATCAAAGAGAGGTCGGAACACACGGCGATCCAAAACTCAGGCCACCACCATTGGAGATACTCAGCAACGTGAAGCTCCACGACCACTTGGACTCGCCGCTCTCCACCATCAAGGCCTTCTTCAATGTCCCGAAGAACGCCGAGCTGAGCTTTACTACCGAAAATCTCAAGAGGGTTGAGGACAATCTCAAGATGGCATTCGCTGAGTTCTACCGAAAGCTCTGTCTTCTCAAGAAGTATAGCTTCTTGAACATCGAGGCGTTTTCGAAGATCATGAAGAAATATGATAAGGTATGGATATGTAACTATGTGTTTGTGAAATTGATTTGGTCACTTACACACCTTTCTTGTTTTAATCGGGTTGACCAAACTTTGTAGGTTACTTCAAAAGATGCGGCGAAACCTTACATGAAAATGGTCGACAGGTCTTACCTTGGAAGCTCCGAAGAGGTATGCAATATATTATGTATGTGTGAGCTTTGTTAAGGTCGAGGATGTGGATTGGTTCACCATTTGATAAGTATGTTAAGACCTTCGAATTGACTTTCAAGTGAACATACTTAACCATGTCATAGGAACCAAATGTCTATATGTTGTATTAGATCGTCCTTAATGTTGAAGGCGATTAGTCCAGACGAATACAACGATATGCTATTCGTCCAACGTGTTATATATCGCGTGCCAATTGGCCACAACCCCCTTTTTTGTACTCTTTTGTGTATGAACGATTCGTCTGAAAGTTTGTCGGACGAAGGATCCTTCCCTTACAACCTAAAACCCTTATTTGAGTGATTCGTCCCTGAATTTGTTCTGCATTGCAGATGCTCTTATGTGTTGGAGCCTCTTATCGAAAATATACTGATCATACACGATTTTTTTGCTTTTTTTTCGTAGGTGGTCAAGCTTATGGAAAGAGTAGAGGCTACATTCATCAAGCATTTCGCAAACTCCAATGTCAGTCATGGCATGAAGGTCTTGAGGCCGAAAACAAGGCGAGAGAAGCATCGAATCACATTCTCTACCGGTAATAAGATCAATGTCCCAGCAAAGTTTTTTTCTTCTTCATGATTTGAACATTAAAATCACTTGCATTTCATAACCTTTACCTCAAAACAAATTCAGGTTTCGCTGCCGGTTGTCTCGCGGCATTAGTATTCGCCCTCGTCCTCCTTATTCGTGCTCGAAACATAGTGAACCAACCAGGCGCAGCCCAATACATGGACACATTGTTTCCACTGTACAGGTAAAAAAAGATACTAGAAGTTCATGCTGATAGTTGAAGGTTCAATTATAGTTTTATATTTTAACATGTGATCTTATTTTTCTGACTACGTGCAGTTTCTTTGGATTCATTGTTCTGCACATGTTAATGTACGCCGGGAACATATTTTTCTGGAGAAGGTATAGAGTAAATTACTCGTTTATCTTCGGGTTCAAGGAAGGAACGGAGCTAAGTTACGGAGATGTCATGCTCCTAAGTTTTGGTCTCGGCGTAGCTGCGCTAGCTTGCGTGCTTGCGAACCTTGACATGCAAATGGATCCCAAAACCAAAGATTACAAAGCACTCACCGAGCTCCTCCCTCTCAACTTGGTTTTGGTAAGATTATTCAGCTTTTATGTTCATATGCAGATATTCAGTCCTGCTATAACTACTTATATCGTGTACATTATTGGTTACAGGTTATGATTGTCATCTTGTTTTGTCCTTTCAACATCATATACCGCTCGAGCAGGGTCTTCTTCCTCAAGACTCTCTTCCGCGCATTGCTCGCGCCGTTTTTTAAGGTCACGTTGCCCGATTTCTTACTGGCCGACCAGCTCTGTAGCCAGGTGCAAGCCCTGAGGAGCCTCGAGTTCTACATTTGCTACTACGGTTGGGGAGACTACAAGCATAGGCGAAACACTTGCAAGAGCCACGACGTTTTCAACATCTTCTACTTCGTCGTGGCTGGCTTCCCGTTCTGGCTCCGTTTTGCCCAGGTAAAAGACAAAGACAGTTCAGTACACGAGATTCTTACCGTTACATCATCCAAACGTTGTCTTAATCGTTCGTGTTCTCATTTTTTTTCCAGTGTGTGAGGAGGCTAGTGGAAGAGAAAGATGGGTTGCAAGCTTGGAACGCTCTTAAATATTTTTTGGCCATCGTGGCCGTGTGCGTTCGGACAGCTTATAGTCTCAACAAGGATAGTGTTGCTTGGAAAGTTGTGGCTTGGTTTCTTTTGATCGGTGTAGGAATTTTTGTGGCCTATTGGGATTTGGTCTACGATTGGGGTCTCCTCAACCGGAAGTCTAAGAACCGGTGGCTCAAAGACAAGCTCCTCGTCCCACACAAAAGCGTATACTATGTAGCCATTGTAAGTACAAGATCAACACCATTATAAGTATAGTCTCATTGGTCTAATACGATCGTAGCCTAACAAATATAGGTGAATGGTTATCGGTAACACAACGTGGTCTTTGGTTATTCATCACAAACCAGCTGAAAATGCGGCTTTTTGATCAGGAACACCCTAAAGACGTTAGGGTGTTCATGAAGGAAAAACTCCACAAACTAACTATCATGGAATTGTACCTTTTAAAAAGTGACTGTTGATTTATTAGTCGATCAGTTTGACACTGTAGACTTAAGGTAATTACGCAAACTTACATTTTCCGTTAGAAATGACAGAAAACGTTAGGAAAGACTCTAAGAACTAACTGTCATATGACTATTGAACTCAAAAACTAACTGTAGACTTGTTAGTTTTTTGAGTTTTTCTTAACGTTTTCTGTCATTTCTAACGAAAAATGTAGTTTGCGTAATTACTTTAAGTCTAATGTGTTAAATTGATTGATTAATAAGTCAAAAATCAGTTCTTGATAGTTAGTTCCTGGTTCTATCCCATAAAACTATTAACACATTCAGTGAGTTTTTGGATGAATAACAAAAAGTGACGTTTTGTTACACATAACGCCTTACCGGCCTATAGGAGTTCCTAAAACTCTAAGGGTCGTGGTGGGGTGTAAATAACGTTTTCCCGTCATAATATTCCAAAGGGATAACCCTGTTTCCTAACCCCATTTGAGCTTTGTTTTTCAATTCCTAACCTAGGTTTACCTTTGGTGACATTTCCCAACTATCACCTTTCGATTTTTTGCAGAAAGCATCAAAAATCGTCAAAACTGACGATTCCGTTAGTTTTTTGCCTACGTGTCGGCCACGTGTCGTCACGGTGAAGTGACACGTGGCAAAAAACTAACGGAATCGTCAAAATAAATGGTTAACGATACTTTCTGCAAAAAATTGAAAGGTGACAGTTGGGAAATGTCACCAAAGGTAAACCTAGGTTAGGAATTGAAAAACAAAGCTCAAAAGGGGTTAGGAAACAGGGTTTCCCCTATTCCAAACTTAGTGTATCATCTGACCTAGGAAAGAAGTGAAGATCGGGTTCTGATCGAGTTATTTATGTTGTTTTTGCAGGTGTTGAATGTGATCCTGAGACTGGCTTGGGTGGAAACTGTGCTGGATTTGAACAAGTTTTCGTTGCATAGCAATGCTTACTCCACCATTGTTGCGTGCCTTGAGATCTTCCGTCGCGGGGTTTGGAACTTTTTCAGGTAATTATCTTGCCGGCGTTTTCTCCCCGTCAGCGCCTCCTCGCCCGCGCTGTGGATGGCCTTGATTATGGAAAATTCTTTACGGTTAGCTTGTACTTTTAAGTGGGTCGAATTTTAACAGATCGGTACTATCATGTCACATATAGGTTGGAGCATGAGCAGTTGAGCAACATAGGCAAGTTCAGGGCGTTTAAATCCGTTCCTCTGCCGTTTAACTATGATGTCGACGACAAAGACGAGAGTGTTGACTAAAAGTTTTGACAAGACCATACTAGAATGTGTAAAAGTTTGATAATGTGATATAGCTCTTTATTGTGAAAACCATGGAGGCCTGTATCGTTTCTTAAGCAAGTGGTGGTCTTGCTCTATAAAAGGCCATTCTTCATGTAATGACTGTTCTTTGTTCCCCTAACGTTTGTATAGAGAAATCAAGTTCGAGATACTAGCAATAAATATGATTCATCCTTATATTCTTGGTCTCCAAATCTCGTTGTATGAGCACATCATTATAAAACTTCACTATATATTGTCATGAATTTATTTCGTATCCTGAGTTTGTTATACTAATATATTTTATTAACGATATTTGCAAACTTAAAGTTCCCATATAACTTGAATTCCTAATCACTAAATATTATAAATATAACATACTCGCATCAAATCTGACTGGTTTTTGACACCAAAAGCTCCTAAGGAGAAACATAGGCTACAAGCCCGCATCTTGCGTTAAGATCAAACGATAAATCACGGTCTTTGAGGTTAAAGTACGAATCACGTTATCAAAATCTGTAGCACAACAGCAAGTTGTAAACAAAAAAAATTCTAGAGAGGCTCTATGCCTTCTCTCTAGAAACCCTAATAATCCTAACCTTCTTTTTCCTTCTCTTTACTTTGTAGCCGTCGGTGGCCTCCAGTGCCTCGGAAATGGGAGTCACTGGCGGGGGTTCTTCCACCCTCTCTCGCCCCTCTCCCCTTTCCTACCCCTTCCACTTCTATCCTTCGCCTCCCTTCCTACCCCTTCCACTTCCTCCTCCTCGGCGCATACTCTTTCTATCGGTGGACTTTTCATATCTAGAGGTGGGAGGCCTTTCCTCACCGTTGTCGGTAGAGTGGGTCGTAGATCCGGGAACCCATCTCTTTCTCCTTCTTTTGGGCTTCTGATTTTCACCTTGATCTCTTCTCCTTCTCCTATTTCTCCGTCGTTTTCTTGGTTGCTTGGGCTTCCGGGCCTTGTCGGGTGGTTTTCGACAAGGGTTTGGGCTTTTTAGACCTTGTTTCGGAGTTCTTGGGCTGGAGCTTGGGTTTTGGCGACTTCCGGGCTCAGATCAGTTGTCGTTTTTTTCGATATTGTGACCTCCGTTGGACTCTTCATCCCCGTTTCTTTTGAAGTTACGCCTCACCACTCTCGGTCTTCGACTTGGTGCTGGCCATCGACGAGATTTGTTTCCTACATATCTGAGACGAGGGTTGCTGGTGCTCTTTCGTTGAGGTTGAGAAGGTCGGTTTGGTACTTTCCTCTCATGCTTTGCATCGCTGACTGGTAACACCCCTCCTTTCCCTCTTGGCTTCGATTTTGGTTCTTTGTTGGTGCTGGCCAAAAGAACTCGTCGCGTTCGGGTTTTGGGCTGATGGGTTTCGCTTAGTTGGGTATTGGCCTCTTCTTGGTAATTTTAGATCTCTTCTTCACTCGGCATCGTCTCGATACCGGTCCACTGCCTTATTGGGGTGTGTCCTCTCAGTGTTGGCTACAGGATATTTAACTTTCGGTTACGGTGGACCAAGTGGTAGTCGGATCTTGTCAGGTTGGGAACTTTTGCCTGTAATGCTTTTGCGTGTTTGGTTTTCACTGTGCACGACTGCTTGGACGTTTTCCTTTTTTTCCCTCTTTTTCTGGTTTTTAGGTGGTGAGCTCTAGGTGTACTAGACCTTTGGTTGTGTTTGCTTACTTTGATGCTTATCTAATTGTTAGATTTTGTTTTTACTTCCCCTTGTTGGGAATGTTAAGAAACTGAGTTCTCTTTAGTTGTAGTTACTTACTCTGTAATTTGAGCTAGAGACCTTGTTAGAGATTACCTCTGTTTGTAAGTAACCATTGTCGAGGGCCACCCTTGACCTTGTCATGTATTACAAAGGCAAAATTTTATAAAATTTGCTGATAAAAAAAAGTGTTCGAAATCATAAGAAAAAACTCAAGCCTTGAATTTTCTAATGTTACATAACAAACCACGGGTATGAAGTATGTAACTTGTGTTCAGGGCGTAAAGCTTAAATATTTTTATTAGTTATCCATGGTTTATTTACGTTTATTATGGCTACCCTAAACGTTTGCTTGTTGTATGCTTATATGTATATTTAAATCGTGTATTTATTATGGTTACCATACGAGTTCCAAAATAATATATATAGTAATAGTAATATTAAAAATAATAATATAAAAGGGTTAATAAAAAAATTAAGATATTATAACGAGGAGACAAAATATAATGAGAACCATCCTTAAGTTGAAAACCGTGAGAACTATGTGATAAAACTAGTGTTCAGTATTGATAAAAACAGTTGTAAACTGATTGATAAAAACATGTGATAAAGAGATAAAACATGTGCAATGAAGTGATAAAACATGTGATGAAGTGATAAAAAATCATGTAATAGGTGCGATAGAAAAAGATGTAATGGTGTGATAAAACACATGTACTACGATGATAAAAAAAACGTGCGATGAACTGATAAAACACATGTAATAAGGTGATAAAATGTGTGATGAAGTGATAAAATCATGTAATATGTGTGATAAAAAAACATGTACTGAGGTAATATGTAAGAACCGCCCCGGTCGATCCCGGTCGAACCGGAGGTTTTCGGCGAAAGTTGACTCTTTACCGGAAAAGTCAACCGATGACTCCGGGAGTCATTCGGGACCCTTCCGGGGCCCAAAAATATTAGCCGTCGTTACGGTTAGCTTAATTGGGCTGTTTCCTATCAATTGACTGTAATTGTGAAAAAGTCAACTGTCGGGCATTTTCTGTCAAACCTTGGTCCTAAACGTATTAATTAAACTTGTGCTGGATTTTCCTAAGAAGAGGGGTGGTCCCCACATGGACAAGTGTCCAAAGTGGTTTGGGTGAGAAGAAATAAGGTGAGAAGGACCATTATACCCCAAACTTGACTTAAAGGGGTTTTTGACAAAGGAGGGCAATTGGGTAATTACAAAGTGGGATTTTAAGGGTTTGGAAACAACAATTTAAGCACATTTGCACTAGTTGGCCGAAAATAGAGAGAGAAAAGGGAGAGAAGAGAAGCTTGGAAGCTTGAGGAGGAAGAAAGGAGGAAAAAGCTTGATTTTTGGAATCGATTCTACTCAAAGTTCATCAAAAACTCTTGATTCTTCATCTCCCTTCCATTCCCAAGGTGAGCATCTAACCCTTTTTCGTTTTTGGTGGTTTTGGGTCATGGGTTTTTGAGGAGAATTGAGGAACTTGGTAGGGTTTTGGAGTTTGGTGTTTGGATGATGATTTTTTGGAGAGAAATGATGATTGGATGATTGATTTTGTTGAGTTTTGATGAAGACCCATGATGGGTGTTGAAGTAGAGACGTTTTAGGGTCTGTTTTGGAGCTTTGGGAGGTTATCAATGGAGGTTTTGGGGGTCAAAATCGTGAAAACCGAAGCTGGAGAAAGAAGGAGGCGAACAGTGTCAGACCCATCACGGATGCGTGACGGGCACCGTGACGGGAGACGTCACGGCTCCGTGAGGGAGACCATGACGGCGTCGGTCACGATTCCGTGAGGGAACCCGTGACGGCCTGGACCACAGATGCGTGACCAGATCCGTGGCGGAGCCCATCAAGGCTCCGTGACCCGAACCGTGACAGACACGAGTTGGGCCTTTTGGGCCCGTTTTGTTGGATTTCGAGTAATTGGAACGGCTAGCTATAACCGAGTCCTTTTGGGGGTTAATTGGGAATGTTTTCCTCTTTAAACCTTTGTGAATTACTCTTGATTCGGTATTTGTTTTGTGATCCAAGACTTTGGACCCGAGCTCGACGGAGGAGGAGACCCTTGGATCTCGTGAAGTGAAGGAGGAAGCTAGCCAGGTCGTCCGCAGCTAGGATTGGAGTGCATTTGAGGTAGGGAAAGTAGCGAATACCGGTTTAATTATGGAAAGTTACTAGTATGCTTAAGTTACTAATAATAATAACCGGAAGAGTCTTAGTTTGCATGTAGGATGTGATTCACTAGATTAACCGCTTTCAATTATGGGAAATTACCGTGCTGGTAGAATGACCATGTCGAACCTTAGGTTGCGTGTTGATTGAATTGCCATGATCTTTGATTGAGATGCATGATGTGTGACTTAGCCGCTGATTAATTGAGAAGCATGATAGGGTCTACTCGGTGTAGCATGTGTTGCTATGTTTGGGCAAGTGTGTCATGCGTGATGTGCTTGATGTGAGTATTTGGTTGTGATATGATCGGGTGAGTGATAGACCGACGTGTTGTGTTATGGTGAGTTGGCTCGGTTGGTATACCGTGGTCGAACTATGGCATTGTATTGCGTGTTATGCTCTTGATGTGTGTTCCAAGAGGAGGTGTGACCGGTATGATACATACACCGAGGGATAGTTCCGGTGTAGGGTATCGAGGCCTAGGATGGCGTGATTAGTACCCCGATGCTGTGTGGTCCGGGAAGACGTCCGACCGAGGTATGTGCCGGTACGGTACGTGTTGTGAGTGATGCCCCGAGTCTGTGTGACGGGAAGACATCCGATTGAATGTATTGTCGGTTGAGGATGTTACCCCGAGTCTACGTGACGGGAAGATATCGGGACCGATGTTGTGTGATCCGGTACGATATAAGTGGGTGTGTGCATTCGGTGATGTTGGAAACTGTGGTACGAGATTTGTGTTTGTTCCGTTGTGTGTTCTATGCTTGCTGATTGGCTGTATGCGTGTTTAAGTGTGATTATGGTCTTGTGGGAGTGATTAGTGGTTGGTAACTTCCCGTGGACGTTGTTAGTAGTTATGCTTTGCTAGTATGCTCTAATTGGACGGTTACTCGTGGTGACGAACGGATGTTCATAACCTTAACTACTTTTCCTACTGAGCGAAAGCTCACCCCTTACCTTGTTGTTTTTTCAGGTCTTGACCGGGGTCTGTGCTAGCGGGATTCTCGGCGCTTGGGAGCCAGCGAGGGTCTTGTCTAGTTGTCTAGCGACGTACTGTTTATTTGAGCTAAACACTTTATTACTGGTTTTTATGAGCTGTTGACTCATTTTATCGGATTTGTGAATTCTAGAGTATTATTTTAAACCTTATTTCCTTGAATTGCTTTAATTATGTTTTTACTTTAAGTGCACGTCTCGAGTCCGGTCAAAACCGGATTTGGAGCGTGACATAATAAAAGTCATGAAATGGTGTGATATACTACATGTGTTGCGATGATATAAAACATGTGATGTGGGTGATAAAACACATGTACTAAGGTGTTAAAAAATAAGTTATGAGTTGATAAAAATCACGTAATGGAGTAATAAAACACATGTAATTGGGTGATAAAGCATATTTACTGGATGATAAAACGTGTGATGAGATGATAAAAAAACATGTAATGGGGTGATAAAAATCGTCATATATGTCATGCATTTTTATAACTATGAAGACATGTTTATATCACTTTCAATTTGCACGTGTTTTTATCAACATTGAACACTAGTTTTATCACCCCGATATGAAACATTTATCAGTGAAGATTTATCAACTCATAGACGTTGATTGTTGATATTTTTATGTTCTTCGAAATATATTCAACACTAGTCTCGATAGATAAATCTTGGAAAAATAGAGACAGACATGGATCGAAGTATGAACCGGGAACGTCTGGGCATTCAGGGATAGGCCTCCCTGGATGGGAAACGACGGGAAAGGCAGAAGGGGCTCATCAACAGAAGAGAGACACGACAGGTGAACCATAGGAGCATCAGGCACAGGCTAGGAAGCAGCCCCACCAGGAGGAATGTTAGGCGCCCTGGCCCCTAAAGACATCTGGGAGGAGTCTATAGGTAAGGGCGTCCCTCCCTATCCCAATGTTCTGAGCAGGTTCGGTAGTTCATACAATGGATCAGGTCATTGGAGTTCAGGGACAATGCAGCATATTAGGCCATACCTTGAGCAGCTCAAGACATTTGGGAGCCTTTGGTTTTTCTAGTATCGTTTCATTTTTATATTTCTGTTCTAGTTTTGGGGTCTATTTCTATTTTAGGTTTTGAGTTATATTTCTGTATTAGTTTTAATTTTGATGTCAATCAGTGCTATAATCGTTGCCATCTGGTACGGTTCGCAGCTAGAGGTTATTGGACATTTGTCCAGCTTGTAATGACTCCTTCCTAACTTCTTCTCATATAAAACTGTTGCTTATTTTCCAAAAAAAAAAAGCAATACGAACCTTCGTGTTTTCATAATTTAGCAATACGAGGAAGTTTGAGAAAATGGCTTGGCTATCTTCTTCCGCAGACATCACATGGGTATGAGTATGACTTTAGACTGTCCACAGTGGGATTAGACCTAAAGCAACAAAAATATACGATTCTCGGGCACTGAATCGACCTGGCCCGACCGACGGCTAACTTTGACGCCGCACTGGGATTAGACCGATTCGATCTATTTCCATAAATATTGATATAAAAAATATTGAAACATGTAAGAATTATCTAAATGAAAGGGTATATAATCAAGATCTTAAAAGCATAAATTATCTTAAGATAGGTCTGTACCGCATCAGGGGCGGATATAGAGGGTTATAGGGTATGCCATGGCATACCCTAGTCCCCAAAAGGTATATACAATCGTAGAGTTTTCAGATATCTTCGATTTGATATCTTACAGGTCTAGATCGAAGTTCATATGAAAAAGTTATGGTCATTTTAAGATCTGCATTGCACGTAGTTTGCATGTGCGTGTAGTTTCCATTTATTTATTTTACTGTATATAGAAATGGTCGATGACATACCCTAAATTATATTTCTAGATCCGCCTCTGCCGCATATGTATCTCGATTATGTGGAATACCGTTCGGTGTTGGATTTTGCCCGTCATACCTGTTGACCCACAACCCGTGGATCGTGAAGTAGATAGGCTGCCAAAAGAGAGTGAGGACCAAGTAGCGCTCGGTATCCACGGTGCCGGTGGGTGCCGACAGCCACACCAACACCAAAAAACCCACCAAGTAGACCTTCATGTTCGTGTTGTTTATGTGATAATCAAAGGAAATGGAATAGATAATCAGACTCAACTACTATAAAGGATAAAGAGTTTTGGTTCTTTTGAAATCATTTATAATTTCTTAATGCAACAATTCCTGATGGAAGAATCATAATGACATATGCAACAAAATCCTCACTATGCTAGACAGGGGCGGATTTAGAGGGTTATAATGTATGCCATGACATACCCTAGTCCCCAAATGGTATATACAATCGTAGAGTTTTCAGATACCTTTGATGTCACGCCCCAAATCCGGTTATCGCCCGGACTCGAGGCATGACGGGTAATAGAAGACGAATAAACAATAAAACAATATTTAAACCTTGAAAACCTCCAATAAGTACCTCAAACCATAAAATTTCAATACTATAGCTCGAATCCATCAAAACGTAGTTCAAAACATGAAATAACCCTCAGGGGGTGTAATAATAAGTCTTACAAAAATTGTTCTTAAACCAAAGGGTATAAACATGAAGTCTCTACGGGACCCACACCGAGAAGCTCCCAAGCCTCTACTCCTCAATCAAACCTGTGGACACAACAAAGAACTCGCAGGGGTGAGCTTACGCTCAGTAGGGAAAACACGCAACCAAGTGGATCTTCAAATCAACAGATCAAACATAAAGTCAACCACAAATATGTTAACAAACACAGGTAATAGAGAAGTCAACCAATGCCGTGGTACATGAAGTCTCCACCCTCCGATCCACATAACCTGTCCTCTCGGATTTTCCCTCAAATCCAGAGGAGACGCATAACATTGAGGCGACCGGAAACAACCCTTTGGGGCGCTTATCATCGGACTTCTCAGAAACGTTTCCAAGGGATTTTATGTCCTCGGGAACCAAGTGCATTACTCCCATGGAGAGTATACACTTGGACAATTTAATAACAAGCAGTTAATAATTGAATAACGCACTCACCCGAAACACGACATAATACAAGCTCAACAACCACCAATTCAATACCACGCATGACTCACACATCACCAATTCACCGCAACAAACAGTACACGAATCACGCAAACATAGTACACCAATCACACAATTCCAACTTACCGTTCACTTACCAGTTTCGGACCACCGGGGCATCGATCACCTGATTGCACCGCACGGTACAACCAGTCATACTCGATGCTCCAAACAAGCATTCAAGTAAGTCAAGTACTCAATCAAATACAACCAACAAGCAAGTACGAATACAATCAACCAAATATAATAGCCTTCAAAGAGCACGCATACATGCAATTCTACTAGTTCGTTAGACTCTTTAGCCTATCCACTAAGCAATCAACAACCAAGCATGTGATCCTAACAAGCAACTAATCCGAGGGCTTTGCCAAGGCTCCTCTACCAGGCAATCATATCCCAAGTATTTAAAAGCGAGCTACACTAGTGATTGGCATCCTAATCGGTCACCACTAGACACTTCCGGTTATTAGAAAATGAAAGACGATTAAGCTAGTTATTCGCATCCTATAAGCGTATCTAGGACCTTTTCCATTTTATTAACCTAGCATGCATGCTAAGCATGGTAAACGAGAGGTTAAGGCTTTCCCTACCTCAAGGTCCTCCTCTTCAACGCTTTGATGACGTCCGGTGATCACCACTTTGCTCCTTCCTCGGTTCCCGGCGTGATCCTTGCTCCTCTAGCTCGATCCACAATGTCTTGGACACAAAGAAACGCTAATTAGACTCCACTTAGACAGTAAGAAAGACCCCCAAACCCTTCCAAAGTTCAGCTCAAAACCAAGATGCCAAAATCCTCAAGAACCCTCAAGAAACCCTCACCCTGGTGGGTCACGGATCTGGTCACGGATCCGTGACGCTAACCCTCACGGTTACCGTCACGGAGCTGTGACGAGTGCCGTCACGGACTCCCTCACGGAGCCGTGACGTCGCCCGTCACGGATCCGTGGCGCACCAGGGCAGTTTCGCCCTTCTTCAACCTCCAGCTCCAAAACCCCGAAAAACCACTCTTAAACCCAGAAATTTACCCCTTACAACTCCCAAAACAGTCCAAATCCTTCAATACTCCTCTACCCATGGTAGGAATCAACACAAAAACAAGTTTCCAAGGATTCATCAAATCAAACCCACCTCAAAATCTCCAACAACTATTGATTTCTCAACCAAAATCCAACAAGGTTCATCATCAACACCATCTCTCACCATCTCTACTCAAACCCAACATCATCTAGCACTTTTCACCCAAAACCCAAGAAAATAGATGAAGAGAAATGAGGATTAGAGAGTTCCATTACCTCTAGAGTGATGAGATGAAGAGGATGCTAGTGATTTTGAGGGTGGATGGTTAGAGGGAGACCCCAAATGACTCCTTCTTTGATTTTCCTTCAAACCTCCATGGGAGCTCTCCTTCCTTGCTTCCCCTCTAAGTTTCGGCTACAACAAGAGCAAAATGACTTGATTTTGCTTCTCCAATCCAATATAAAACCTAGATGAAGGAAAGACCTAAAGGCCCTTGAGCTAGATTCCTTGTAGTGGCTTTTGGGAGGGTAAAAGGGACAATGACTATCCCTTTTTCTCTCATTCAACCAAAATAAGACAAGTGTCCCTCTAGCTCATTTAATTTTCCCAAATTACTTTCTAGCACTTTTAAAAAGAAGCTTTAGTCGATATAAAGTCTCGTTTTGACCAAAATTGACTTTATCCGATATTATACTCACACGAAAGGGTTTTCTCCCCTGAAGCCAACCGTGATAGTGGCTAATCCGTTTGAGTTCCGGAAAAGTCCCGAGTGACTTCCGGAGTCACCGGTTCGACCGGAAGCGGGTCTTACATTCGATTTTATATTTTACGGGCCTAAATCGGAGTTCATATGAAAAAGTTATGGTCATTTTAAGATCTGTATTGCACGTAGTTTGCATGTGAGTGTAGTTTCCATTTATTTATTTTACCGCATTTAGAAATGGTCGATGAAATTCCCTAAATTATATTTCTAGATCCACTTCTTATGCTAGATAGCTCTCAAATATATGTAAGGAACTTGAAATAATGGGACATAGTAATGCAAACCCGTAATAGGCCTGTTTCTGCCGGGTAACTGACGATGCTCCGGGCGATCTCTCTGGCGGCGTGGCTGAGACTGGGAGTGAAATTCTATGTTTTACATCGAGTTACTTTTTACCAACTTACTTATAATTCATGATGTTTCTTTCTCATCACGTAATTTCTATATAGGATGGTTCTTCTGCGCCACAAGTCTTACTATCATTTCTATATAAGATGGTTCGTCTCCCCCAAGTCTTACTATAAATCATAGATTTTTCTTTCTGGTCCCCACACCATCAATATACATATACCATGAGGACATGGGACGTAAACAATAATGCTTTTGTGTTACAAAAATCTTTATTTATTTTATCTTTTCCAGAAAACATTTCTTACCCAAAAGACGTTCTGTGATGTAAATTTAGATGTCATAAAAAAAAATCAAGACAATCTTTCAACTCCTGACAAATCAAGGCTATTGAACGTCGCCAAGCCCGCTGCGAAGTACTGCTCGTATGTGAATTCTGTGCGTCTTCCGTGTTTTAGAAACTCGTGAGTCCACAACCCGAACCCGGTTTCTCCTCCTCCCTGTGCCTTCCACTTGGAATTCATCTCATTAGAATTTCTGAGCTGTAAACAAAAACAAAAACAACTTATGAGCAGTAGATTATTTTTAGATCAATACTAATCACACTTTTAAATCAGTAAAGCATTGTTAGTTGAATGATGAATAGTGGGATTCAGAGGTGGCTTGCTTCCGTCCACCATGCTGGGCCAGAGACCGTGTATCTTGAACTTCTGTGGCCCCGAATAATGACACGGTGGCCAGATGATCGAGAGCATCATGTAACGTTGGCCGGCAGTCAATGTGGACAGAAGGCCGACCAACAACCCCACAACAATGAACATCACGTTTGCTTTCATCTGATACAAAAATTCAGTATATAATTATAATCGTACCGAATATGTTATAAAAAACAAAAAGATAGAAACAAAATAACATCAGCATCTTTAAAGGGGTGACGAAGATAAGAACAATATCAAGATCTAAATATCAAAAAGATAAATGAATCTCAGACAGGTTTTAAATCATCGATCCATGAACAACAATAGTAAGATCTTAACATCAAAAATAAGAAGGAAATAAATAAATAAATAATGAAGAAATAGAGATTTAGGTTGCATGAGTCAAATACATAAAAATCGGATGTAAAACTAAACCAAAAGATGAGAGTTAAGTAACATAATAGATCCAAATGTAAACCAAAATCTAGTATAAAATAGAGAGAATATATGTAAGAGAAAAGAGACAAATCATGAAAATATTGATAAATGCCAAGAACAAGAAGAGAATATTACTAGGGTTATGAGGTTGTATATGAACAGGGATCTAAAGCGAGAACTGATCGATGTCTTTTTTTCTTTATGAAAGAATATAATAAAAAATAATTAAACATGTTCGTATAGAAAGATTATACTAGGTAGTATTGAACGAATTAGGTTGAACATCTACTTATAACACTCAAAATCTAAGATTAATTTCTAACAAGACAACCTCCATGGATAAGATGTAGCGTCTAAAATTCTATACAAAAATCTAAAAGTTTAAGGATTCACGTTTATCTATAAACACGATACATTCATGTCAAGTTAAAATATGATAGGTTCAAGATAATTCTACACAGTTACACCAAATTATGCTAGCTTATATGTGACGTCGTGTATGATTAACTATTATCATAAACTTCTAGAATTTCCTAACTTCAAATCTTTTCCGGAAAATTTATAGTATATATTATTAACCCCGATTTTCAATTTTGTCAAAAACAATGAGACTCATGCTTTTAGTCCATGAACTCCATGGATTATTTTTCGATAAATGAACTTTTTTTTACTAAACATATTCGTACAAAAATCAGACATTCTAGCCCCGTCGATTAATATATACATTTCTTGTTTCCTTTTTAATAAGAGAATATTTATATGCTTTAATATTCATATTTAGATGCATAGTTTCATTATTTGACTGTCTTAGAAATTGGTTTATAAAATATTAAGGAAAGTATGAGATATCAAATTAAACATTCAGTGGATTTCTCATATGTTTGTTTTGCATTCTTTTTGCTCTGATTAGACATCTATATCCAATATTGGATTGTTTTTTCAATTTTGACAACTTACTTTTCTAGATTATTTTTGGTTCGAACATTTTCGTAATGAAGTTGATAAATCGACTGGCATTCCTCAAACAAGTACCATAGTGTATTGATATATAAATATTCACGCTTCTTTTTTTATGTGTTCCATTATTGATAAATGGAATTTGCATGTTTTGTTTCGTTAACGATAGTTTTTCACAACGAAATAAACGCCCATAGAGTTGTTAGAATATTCAACCATTAAGAAAAATTGTCTCCCATTTGGATGAAAACTGCTTTTCTGAACAACAAATTTGAATAGAGATCAAAATTAGGCCTAACTAGTATTAAATTTTAATTTCAAGATTAGAAGTCTAATATTTTCGTTTGATTAAGTTTGATCAAATAATAACATATCTTTATTTTATGGCGGTCTTTTTCACCCGATGTCTTAAATAACTTCTTATTTATTTTACGGGTCCTTTTATAATCGGTGGCCTTAAGCTATTGCTTAACTCTCTTAAAGTTTAAACTGGCCCTGCAAACACATATTAATGAAAGATTTCATCTATGAGTTTGAAATGAATATATATGGGTTCTGAAATCATCAAACGGAATTTGATCATGTCACAGGTCTAAAGTCCCGGATTCGGACGAGTATTATATGTTATTTTTGCACAAGCGTTGGGGTGTACTCAAACAAAATATTATGTCTCTTTTTTAGGCTTTTTACAATGGGGGCGAGTTAGGCAAAGAGCTTAATTCCACGTTTTTGGCTTTGATACCAAAAGTTGACCAACCGAGTTCATTTAATGAATATTGGCCTATAAGCATAGTTTCTTTAGTTTATAAGCTTTTGGCGAAGGTGTTGTCTCGAAAGTTGAAGTTGGTAATTGACAAGTTGGTAAGTGACATACAGTCGGGTTTTATTGATGGAAGACAAATTATGGATGAGGTTCTGATAGCTTTAGAGCTAGTACAATATCTGAAGAAGTCGAAGGAGGAAGTAGTTTTTTTCAAATTTGATTTTGAGAATGCCTATGATTCAATAAGTTGGGAGTACTTAGACAATGTTTTTTTGGTTGTGGATTTTGGACCTAGATGGAGTGTTTGGATGAGCGATTGTCTTAAGGCACACTTGTCTGTTTTGGTCAACGGATCTACATTGCCTAAGCTTATGTTGGGACCGCAATTGAGACAAGGTTGTCTACTTTCCCGCTGCTTTTTGTACTAACAGCAAAGGGGTTGCATCAGCTAATGGTTTTGAGCTAGATCATTCAAGTTTCTCTGCAGGTATTATTTGGCATATATAGGTGTTTTCATGGTTGGAGGGTACCTCTACTTTCTGTTGGTGGGGGAGCTTTCTACAACCCCACGTACGATGTTGTCTGTTCCAATTGTGCGGTATCATAGAGTCGGAGGCGATCTCTCCATCATCGATCCACCACAAAAGTGCGGCAAAAGGTTGGGGGCGTCGGGGCTGGGCTCTTATAGAGGCACGGTGGCCAGAGGGATGACAGCGGAAAATACCGACGTCTTTGCATATCGTCTGGATCACCCCTCGTCGATGGTCTCTACGACCGTGGGTTATTTTCTCTCGATGGCGTGGGGATTTGGGGAAGGCAGGAGGTGGATCGGTGGTGTTTGTCCCGTCTTGTGCTCAGTGCAGTGGTGGATGCGGGGGCGGGGGGGGGGGGGGGGGGGGGGGGGGGGCGGCGGCGGCCGGTCGGGGTGGTCTATGATGGGTGCTCTATATTTGGACAGCAAATCCATTCAAAACCTCTTTGTTAGATGGATGCTTGTTGGAAAGTTTAGAGGCCAGATGTTGGAGCGGGGGCGTTGTGAAGTTTTCGGGGTGGAGATTCGGCTGCAGGTTTCAGTCTTTATCGCATGTGGAAAGAGTTGTGCGCCACCGTGTTTGTGGTGGTTAGGGCGGTACGTGCGATTGGTGAAATCTCAAGTGGGGTGCGTTCGATCGTTTTACAGGACGTCGCACCTGGAGGTGTGCGTGGGGCTAGTCAAACCACAGGATTAGGTAATGATAGGGAGTCCAATGGGCATCAAGCTTACCGAAGAGGGGTGACATGCACTCTTGCCTCGTTCAACGAGAAATTGGTGGTTCAGTGAGGGGTCTGTAGGTACTACTGCCTCATTGGACGTATCGCGACAATGGTACAACCAAGAAATGGCAAGGTACTCTTTTACCATTTTGGGAGCTAGCACTCTCGCGTTCATGGAGCTGTACACTATTAATTAAGGGAGGACGACGCACGCTGGATCCTTAGAGGAGTACAAATTCCACCTCGGGGCCAATCATCCAGAAATGTGTTGTTTTGTCCTAGCTCCCCGTTTGGTGTTGTTGTACCGGTGCATTCGGCCGCCATCGCATCATCCCCTTCCGAGCATCCACGCAAACCATTTCGATCAATGAGTTTTTTTTTCTTTTTTCTTCTTCCTCTCTATCTCGCGTTGTTTGGACTTTCAGATTTTTTTTAATATGCTAAAGCTTATTTTCGAGCTAAAAGAGAGATTTTTATTAATTGAGATTCAAATCAATTTTACGTACAAAAATAAGTAAAAGGAACGGGTTGCAGTCGCGATAAGCCTAGCGTTCCAATTCAGAGAAAAAATGGTTTAACGATTTTTATTTTGAACACGATACAAACTTAACCTTGAATGTTTGTGGAGGCCAAAAAAAAACACGAACCATGCCTGACTGGAGCTATACGGTGGTGCCAAAAGTGCATCTTGGTCTTGTTAAGAGGACCCCTCGGGTTCAGAATGAGGTGTGATAGCCGTTCAAAAAGATGTTCATGGTTCGGTGGAGGAATAGGATTGGTAAGAGCCAATTTTTGAGGAGACGGGACTTAGCTCCTCACAAACGTCCCGCTACCCCGCTGATGAATCATTTGACTTAGTGAGGTTGTTGAACAAACCTTATCGGGATATTTGGGACAAATTTGTCTTATGGAGTCGTGGTGGATGTCGGGGTAGGAAACAGAGAACCGTATCACACTAAGTCGAGCCTCTATCGTGCCACGCAAAATTACCATTAGCATCCACTAATATTCATCAAGAGACAAGCCCCAGTAATTCGAACATTGGTCATCGCAAAAACTCGTCTCTATCACCCTTAAATTGGGAGACAATAGAGCGAACCCTATAAGAACATCCACAACGCAGAGGCTGGGAGCTGGCGGGGAGCACAAAAGTAGGAGAGAGAGTCCAAAAAGTAAGAAAGAGAAAGTAATAAAATAATGCTGGCGGGGAGGGCTGGCTGGTAACGCCTCTTCTCAACGCCAACGTTAAGAGCTTTTTTTTTAATTCTTTCTTTTATTCATTCTATTTTAAACTTCTTTTTTATACAAATTCTTTTTATATAAATTCTTTTTAAAAATTCTTTTGTTATATATATTTTTAAAAATTTCTTTTTTATGTAAATTCTTTCTTATATAAATTCTTTTTAATACATTCTTTTTTTTAAAAAAAATTATATAATTTTTTTAAATTTATTTATATATATATATATATATATATATATTATTTTTATACATTCTTTTACACATTTGGTGGTTCAATGGGCATCAAGCCACAGGATTAGGATTGGTAAGAGCCAATTTTTGAGGAGACGGGACTTAGCTCCTCACAAACGTCCCGCTACCCCGCTGATGAATCATTTGACTTAGTGAGGTTGTTGAACAAACCTTATCGGGATATTTGGGACAAATTTGTCTTATGGAGTCGTGGTGGATGTCGGGGTAGGAAACAGAGAACCGTATCACACTAAGTCGAGCCTCTATCGTGCCACCCAAAATTACCATTAGCATCCACTAATATTCATCAAGAGACAAGCCCCAGTAATTCGAACATTGGTCATCGCAAAAACTCGTCTCTATCACCCTTAAATTGGGAGACAATAGAGCGAACCCTATAAGAACATCCACAACGCAGAGGCTGGGAGCTGGCGGGGAGCACAAAAGTAGGAGAGAGAGTCCAAAAAGTAAGAAAGAGAAAGTAATAAAATAATGCTGGCGGGGAGGGCTGGCTGGTAACGCCTCTTCTCAACGCCAACGTTAAGAGCTTTTTTTTTTTAATTCTTTCTTTTATTCATTCTATTTTAAACTTCTTTTTTATACAAATTCTTTTTATATAAATTCTTTTTAAAAATTCTTTTGTTATATATATTTTTAAAAATTTCTTTTTTATGTAAATTCTTTCTTATATAAATTCTTTTTAATACATTCTTTTTTAAAAAAAAATTATATAATTTTTTTAAATTTATTTATATATATATATATATTATTTTTATACATTCTTTTACACATTTTTAAAAAAAAATTATATCAAAAATAATTTTAAAAAATAATTTTGTTTCTAGTTCACATTTCTTTCGTTCACATTGTAATATTTCTTCAAGTGTTATGCAATTTAATATATTGTCGTTGAAAATGTTTATTTATTATAGTAATTTTAAAGTTTGAAAAATGTTTAATTATTTAGCTAAACAGTCAGCACGAACATGCTAGCATTGTAGGAGTGCTGATTGTTAATACTGGCTCTAAGACAGAAATATTAATATTTTATTTTTAACAGTCAGCCTTACCATAATTTGTTAGATTTTAACATTGTGGTTGCTCTAAGAGATAATGACATATTGTGGAAGATAGATTTTAGAAGAAAAAGCGAAAAGGATTGTGAAGAAAGAATAAAGATTACGAGAAATATCGTAACTTCATTCCGATTAAAGAATAGTCATATTTCAATTTCTGAGTATCATCTGGATAGCAAAATCACAAACCAAGCTCAAAGATGATGAGAAAATATCCTCTAACAACATTCTCCCAAGAGCCTCGAACCTCATCTCCAAGACAGTACACACAACATTTGTGACGTCTGTCTCTGTCACTTTTTTTTATCGGCAGAGCAAATTTAAATTGAAAATGTTTTTTGGAAGGACAGAGTTGAAATACAAGCATACGAGCAATCACAAAAGGATCCTCAACCAAACATCTCTACAAACAGAGAGAACAACAAGGAACATAAACAACCAAGAAGCACTCAACGCAATGAGTATGAGCCAAATGAATACAAAGACAGGCCCAAACGAAGAACAAACAACAGAAGCTCAAAACAAAAATAATAAGGCATTAACACCAGATTTGACTAACATTAAGCACCAAAAAAAGAGGCCTTAGGAACCAATTTTTTCCACCATTAAACGCGAAAGGGAACTAAAAGCCTTCCAACAGTCCGAGAAGCCATCCAACACTTAGCCAAAGTTGGACAACAATTCCTCCCCAAGCTTACCATATCACATCACTTCGAAGAAGATGATCCCTAGCAGACGTCGTCGGTCAACACCAGACAACAAGCCAATCCAGCGGAAAACCCAACTGGACCACCAATATCGGTCTCTGTCACCCTAATCAATCAGCCCTAAATTTTTTATTACATATATAGAGGAGTTCGAGATTCGGAAAATAAAGCTATAATAACAACAACAAAAAAGACGATAAATATTGACGCCATTTAAGACTTGACAAGAGTCTTGGATGACCAATCATCCTAGTCATAAGTTAATTTAATAATCATATTAAACAGGTTATTATATTCATCCTGGAGAAGATGATCTGAACGTTGAACTCTTCTTCAATCCACATTTCAAACTTAAAATAGTAGTGAAATGTTTTAATAATACTCATTTAAACAGTACTTACATGATTTGGATGTTTGTTGTTAATAATAAAAAATTGTTGAAGATTTTTTTCAATAATAGTATACATTGAGACGTATAGATCTGATCCTAAATGTTTACAATTATTTTATTAATAATTCTGACCAAATTTGTGTTAGTAGTTACTATTATTAATTCTTTAGGGGTTGAATATTCACGATTAGGTTAGGCCAAGGGCATGCCAACGAAGTGTCCAACCATGAATATTCCCCAAATAAAGTTTAAATCATCCAAGTTTTACTATTTTATTATAAAGAAATTATGTATGAAGATTAGTATCTAGAGATGGAGATGGCAATAACTATCTCAAAATTATTTGATATTTGTTAAGAACATAGAATTACTTTTTTTTGAGACGGGCATAGAGGTATTGTATTACTGTAAAATAGCAACTTTACAGGTTAGGGCATAATTATCCAGGATTGCAGATATTTGTCCCGGTCGACCGTAGTCCACTTGGCGCTCATGGATCCATAAAAATAGTCTGCTTTCGATCGCAGATCCTAACTCAGGAGTTCCTCGTACCGACATTTCAAAAATAATAAAGTTCAAAGTCCTAAACCAAACTAACTAAAGACTTATTTGATCTAATGATAATAGCAAAACGGACCTAAAAAGAGCTGGAAGTAATGCATTGACTGCGGATTTTCCGAGACTTCCCGGTAGTGGTAGTCCCGAGTCTGTGGATATAGGTCCCAAAGTGACCTTTCCACCCCCGCCGGGTCTTTTCATTCTCCCCGGGAGGGCCATGCCACCCCCCATCTGCATCTCTTTGTCACGCCCCAAACTCGGTAGAACCGAACCCGGAACGCGAACGTTTAAGACAATAAAACACTTTTCAAATCCTTTAACTAAATCACTTTAAAACCACCATTTAGTTAGTCAAAATAATAATAATTTACAACTCAAAGGTACGTCCCAACAAGCGGACAAAAATACAAAGTGTACGTCGCTAGACTCAAAAGAAAACTTGGACTCCGCTCCTAGCTCTTCAAGCTTCGAGAGCTCACCTAGTCCATCCCGCGACCAGTACCTGTAGGAAAAGCAGCTAGGGGTGAGCGTTCGCTCACCACCACGGATAACAGACTGACTACGGCATACTTAGCAGACAATGCCGGTAACACCAACACCAAACCCAACACCGGGGACTACTATCCCCAAACTCAAGTAACCCGACTGACACACAAACTGTTACATTCCTCAACCGACTCAACACTCGGACACGTAAAGTAGACCCGACACAACGATTGACGACTTCCTCCAAAGACACGAAAGACAACCACACAACACCCAAGATCACAAAGGATCGCACACCAAACAAGATCACAAAGGATCGCACTCCAGCTGCTCAGTAACCCCCACGCCCTTTACCGATCCCTGTCAGGCCAGGCGGTCGACATGTTGCACTTTTCCCGACACAAAGTCGGATCAGGCTGTCGACTTGTCAAACCATGCACGCGCGGCCAGGACCCCTTTCCTCACGGGCGGGCTCCCTACCCCGTCTGAACATGCAGACGCGTGCGATCACAGGACCCCCGTTATTATGAAGCGGGCCCCCAACCTCAGGTAACCACAATCACAATCACAAGCAAAGTTCAACAAACAGCAACAAGACCGGTCTAACACTTCACAGGCACTCATGGCCACCCAAGACACATCAACAGTAACTCACGGGCTCAACAACCCCACGGGCACTTATGGCCACCCAAGACACAACTACACAATCAACCTCCAGGCATAACCAATGCCTCCAGCAGTTCTAATATCAACAGGCTCACAATCAACCTCCGGGCATAACCAAATCCCTCCAGCAGTTCTAATATCGAAAGTTCACTGCTCCTACGACACTACTAAGTGTCACATGCATTTCTATTGTTCGATACGTTCCCGTATCATACGACACCACCCGGTGTCGCCTGCCTTTCTAGTATTCGATAAAATTACTTAATCCACGACACCCCAGTGCCACATGCATTTCTACTGTTAACTTTCCCTAGTCAGGGCCGAGATCCGGCTACTTTTCCCTACCTCGTATGCTTTCTCCAAAAGCTCACAAACAAGCTCCGGCGTGATCTCAATCACTCGCCTAGCTTTCCCTTTCCTCTGTCTGCGGCACGATCTAATAAGAACACAATTTTAAATACTTTTAAGCTTCCAGGCATAAACTGAATTTTAATAAACTTGACGCCCAAAAGTAACCCCGACAATGTCGATCACTCCCAAACTTCCCAATCACTCGACATTGTCGATAATGGACTCGGAAAAGCCCGATTCGCCCGACAAGGCGAATCTGCCCGGGTTTTGAAAACGCCCTTCAGGGGCTCCGAAAATTCCCGTTTTCGTTTCTACGGTCTTAGAATAATTCAAGGGTTCCTAGGCACTTGACGGAATCAAATTCCGACTTCCGAGTAATTTAATTCGCGTTTAAAGTTTCTAAACCCGTCAATTACAGCTTTCACAATTTAATTCCAAATTTCAATCCGGGTGTGGATTAATTACTTGGGGAACGTTCCAAACCACCCGAACACGAAACCCGAACACCCGAGCATGTGGGCCCCACCCGACCCCCTTAGGCCGTGGGTCGCTAGGGCCGGTTTGGGGCCGGTCCACCAAGGTGGTGGCTGGTCCTAACTCCGGCCAGCCACCATACACGGTGGCCGGAGGTCCCCCGAGCCTCCGGTCACCGGAAAACGTTCATCTCTTCGCTCCAAAACACCTCCAACGAACCCCACACCTCAACTCATCCACATTCAACCCATTTCAAACCAAACCCTAACTTTTAAACTTAACAAAACGAAGATCGGATAGTTTCTCACCGTAGAGAAAGTCGATGGGAGTTCGATTCTTTGATTGTTGAGACGATCTACCAGTTTGATCGTCGAGAATCACCAAAACCTTCAACTTCTTCTTCTCTTTTCTCTCCTTCTTCTAACTCACTTTCTCTCTCTAAAAACCCATTTTTTTTCCTTTTTGAAACACTTGGCCGAAACCTTGTATTTGTCTTCCCTTTTGTTTTGTTTTTAAAACACAACTAATACTTAATTACAAAACTAACACTAATGTAGTCTTCTCTTGTCTTGTCCAAAAACCTAACACCACCACATAGTTGACATGTGGCCAAGTGGGTCCCATACCTTTTTGAAAAATATCTTCTAGATATTTTCCAATAAGATTCGTGAAATTCGGCCGTTTCGGGCCCCGAACGGGCACTTTTTCCAAGAAATTACGAAACTTCACGGGCTACAAGAAAACGGCTCAACTAAGACCGCTGCGACGACGGATAAGCTTTTTGAATCCAAAAAGGGCCTCGAACGGACCAAAACGTCGCTCGGTTGACTTTTCCAACGAAAAGTCAACATTTCCCAAATTGATCAGAAAGTTGGCCTGAGTCCCCCGGAACCCACTTTGGTCGATATCGGGGTCAACTTAAGTCCGGTATGACCCTCGGGGTCAAATTTAGGTTCGTTTAAGTGTCTGTCCAATTTTTTTAAATTTTCCTGTTTTTCGCCGATTTGACTGGCGTTGACCGGGAGTGCTTCTTACAATCTACCCCCCCCCCCCCTTAAAGGAATTTCGTCCGCGAAATTTTAAACAAACGTACCTCAGGAGTCGAACAGCTCGGGGTACTTCGCATGAACCTCGTCCTCGCGTTCCCAAGTCGAATCGGCCTCGTGGTGCCGCCACTGCACCCGTTCTAAGCGGATAACCTTTCCGCGCAGGACCGGCTCTTGTGGATCCATTTCCCAAACCGGTTTCTCCTCATACAAGACATCACTCGTTACCTCGACATCTGCCCACTCAATGACGTGCAAAGGGTCCGCATATACTTCTGCAACTGGGAAACGTGGATATTCCCATGCTGCGGTGGCAGTGCGAGTCGGTATGCAACTGCTCCCCCTCTACTCAAGACCTAGAAAGGCTCGATACACCACGGGGCTAACCCGCCTCCGCCGCGGTTGAACGCACCAGTCCACCTTTCGGACTCATCTCCAGGGATGCATGGTCACCGACTGCAGACTCGAGAGGTCGACGCCGTTAGTCAGCATAGCTCCTGCTGACTCTGCGCGGTCTTCAACCGCTTACGCTTCGGCGCGACCAACTCAGCTGTCTCTCGGACCAGTTCTAGACCCATTAGACTCTTATTCCTCACTTCTTCCCAACACATAGGCGTTCGACACGGGCTACCATACAATACTACGAGTGGCGCCATCTCGATACTGGCCTGAAAGCTGTTTTTGTAGGCGAACTCGGCTAACCGATCACGAAATCCATCGTGACGTGCCCCCATTTCCACTGTGCAACTCGTAGTGGTTGCAATAATCCAGCGGGACGCTGTTGTTCGGCTCTCACCTTCTGACAAGTGAGGCACTGTGAGACTAACTCCGCAACCGCTCTCCTCATCCCGCTCCACTAGATATGCCGCATGATGTCGCGCTCGTCTTAGTGCTACCCACGTGTACTGTCAGACGCGAATAGTGCGACTCTCGCAGCTCGTCGCCTCCACCGTTACGTGGTATGAACAAACCTCCGCGATACCGTAACTCCCAATTAGTACGACGATCCAATCCCTCGGTGTCAACACCACCGGCAACTCTCTCCCGGATCTCTGTCGTCTCAACATCCACCGACTGTGCCTCTATCCCCCGGCCAAGCCGGGTGGGATGAGCCATCAAGAAGCACTTGGCCACGCCGCCGGTAACCTCTTCTAGCTCCAACCTGAACGTGCCCAGTCCCCCCATCATGTCCCACTCTCGGACTGATATGCTAGCAAGACTCGAGACCGACTTCCTACTCAGGGTGTCGACAACCACGTTCTCCTTACCCGGATGGTAGTGTAGCTTAAAGTCGTACTCCTCAAGTAGTTCCATCCATCGCCGCTGGCGCATGTTCAGGTCTCGTTGGGAAAGGATGTACTTAAGGCTCTTATGATCCGAGAACAACTGAAATCGCTCGCCATACGGATAATACCTCAAGCCTTTCAGCGCGAACACTACTGCTGCTAATTCCGGGTCATGGGTAAGATAGTTGCGCTCGTGCGTCTTCAACTGCCTGGAGCCATAAGAAACAATTCTACCTAACTGCATCAGTACACAACCCATTCCTTCCCCGGACGCGTCACAATAGACCTCATACCCGATCCCTCGCTCTGGCACTACCAATACTGGAGCGGTAGTCAGACGAGTCTTCAACTCCGTGAACGCACGTTCACAATCCTCTGTCCACACAAACCCGACTCCCTTGCGCGTCAACAGAGTCATCGGCGCGGCTAGTCGCGCAAAGTCATGGACAAACCGCCGATAATAGCCTGCCAACCCCAGAAAGTTGCGAAGCTCGAAGACACTCGTGGGCCGTGCCCACTTCGAAACCGCGTCGATCTTCGACAGATCGACCAATATACCGTCGCGGGATACAACATGACCGAGGACTCTCACCTCAGCGAGTCAAAACTCGCACTTCTCCAGGTTGGCGTATAGCTGAGGCGTGCGCAACAAGGTTAGAACACCCCTCAGATGTTCCTCATGCGCCGCCTCGTTCTACGAGTAGATCACGATGTCGTCTACAAACACCACCACAAACTGATCTAAGAACGGCCGGAATATACTGTTCATCAGATCCATGAACGTTGCAGGTGCGTTCGTCAGTCCAGAAGGCATCACCAAGAACTCGTAATTCCCATAGCGTGTCCGGAATGCAGTCTTTGCGACGCCCCCCTCTCGGACTCGCAACTGGTAATATCCGGATCGCAGACCGATCTTCGAGAAGCACGTCGACCCTCTCAACTGGTCGAACAAGTCGTCAATTCTCGACATCGGGTATCGGTTATTCACCGTAACCCGGTTCAGTTTCCGGTAGTCCATACACATCCGAAGCTCTCCACTCTTCTTCTTCACGAAGAGTGCTGGCGCTTCCCACGGCGATGTGCTCGGGCGAATAAACCCCATCTACCAAAGCTCCTCGAGCTGATGCTTCAGCTCGGTTAACTTTGATGGGGCGAACCTGTAAGGCGCCATCGATATCGCTACCGTTCCCGGCACCTGGTCAATCCTGAGCTCCACCTCGCGAACTGGTGGCAACCCGCTCAACTCCTCAGGGAAGACCTCAGGGAACTCGCACGCCACTCTCGGTAACTCTCGGGTCTACACGGCCGATACTTCCTTTACTGCGGACAAACCGACAAGAGAACTCCGCTCCTACTATCCAGAATACACGAACCTTTCGTGTTGCCTGTTGACACCGTCACTCGTTGCCAGTAACGGTCGATATTGGCTCGGCACTTCGCCGGCCAATCCTTTCTCAGGATCACGTCAAAGGCTGTCATTTCGTAAGTATCCTTCCCACGGATACACGCACAAGCTCAGTCGCTGCCGAACCTCACGGAACCTCGCGGTCTCTCTAAGACCTCGCCCCTCTATCGTCGTCGTGCCTACCAACTCCGAACATACCCGAACCCTCGGGGTAAGGACTCGATCCAGCATCAGGGCTCTTGAGCCCTCTCTCGAACCTCCTGTATCAGTTCGCTTCTCTAACTCCGCGGGCACGACAGACCCTAGTCCACACCACATCACCCCCAACCGGCGTGCCCAGACGCAGGGGTGGACTCAACGGCTCCAAACTCAGCCCCAACATCTCAGCGCCACTCGACGAAGCAAACGAGTGTGACGCCCCGGTATCCAATTAAACTGACGCCCAAATCAGAGACCGAACAACCACTCCATTAGTCACTCCGTTAAGGTCTAGTGCAACCCCCACACAGTCCTCTATGCATTTACTTATAACTTTCCGCAACCAAACCAGTATTCGTTACTCGTCCCCTGCGGGAAAAGTAATAAAGGGGGTGAGTGTTCTGCTCACCTCCACGGACACCCGTTCGATTATGGCATACTAGTAAAGCACTAACGACTTACCAATCTAACCAGGGAAAACCACTACCTCAAAACCTGACACCAAAACGTCACACTACTCAAGTTATCAATACCTCAAATACTCTCTCAAGTAAGGGAAACCTCGAAACGGGGATTATGTTCTCAATTCAGCAAATCACTATTGCTCACAACCTCAATACCCCAATTACCCGATCACGTAGGGAAACCTCAAATAACCCACTCACGTGAAGGAAACCTCAAACCACCCATTCACGCGAGGGGAAACCTAGTTCGTATGGCGCCGCAGCGCATCAACCCTAACCCATCTCCGTTTGGTGAGACTCTCACACCGAGGCGCTGTATCACTACCGTAGGTTATTGATGAGTCTCGAACCCAAGACCTCACCCTTTAACACCGAACTTACGGCCTCTACAACCAACACAATCATTTACACGACCATGCAAAACTGACACTCAAACTGCACAAACAAGACGGTGGAACAAGACAGGAACCCTAAACCCAAATTCGTTTCAGACTCCATTTTTACCCCCTTTTTAACCCCAAAAACGTCTCAAGCGTAACACACACTCGATCACCAATTTAACAACTCACGCACAACGACTCACAGACAAATTCAAGTCACCCAACCTCAAATACAAGTCGACAAGGCCAACCAAATTAAAACACGCCCACCGGGCCAACCAATATCAAAGCACGCCCACTGGGCCAACAAATTCAAAAACACGCCCATAGGGCCAACCAATTTTAAAGCTTTCTCCTTTTCATTATAAAACCTCATTTCTTGACATCACGTAGTTACAACTCGGTCCAGGCGTCCCCGAACTACATTGTACCCATTTGATGTCAACACCGTCACGCTCGACTACAGGGGCGCCCCTGAGTCGAGTCGCGACAGCTTAAAAATGTTTCACGCAGAAACACACAAACAGTATGCCAGTAATAACCGTACTGCACATACACACCACAACAACCAAGACTCAAGACACTACGGGTCTACACACGGTTTCCGACTTGCGTACCCAACGCATGACGGGACTTTACTGACTCGACTCTCCCCACCTAACGGACGTACAGTCCGAGGTGTGAAACCTCGAGCTCTGATACCAAGCTGTCACGCCCCAAATTCGGTAGAACCGAACCCGAAACGCGAACGTTTAAGACAATAAAACACTTTTCAAATCCTTTAACCCGTGCCATATGCATTTCTACTGTTAACTTTCCCTATTCAGGGCCGAGATCCGGCTACTTTTCCCCACCTCGTATGCTTTCTCCAAAAGCTCACAAACAAGCTCCGGCGTGATCTCAATCACTCGCCTAGCTTTCCCTTTCCTTTGTCTGCGACACGATCTAATAAGAACACAATTTTAAATACTTTTAAGCTTGCAGGCATAAACTAAATTTTAATAAACTTGACGCCCAAAAGTAACCCCGACAATGTCGATAACTCCCAAACTTTCCAATCACTCGACATTGTCGATAATGGACTCGGAAAAGCCCGATTCGCCCGACATGGCGAATCTGCCCGGGTTTAGAAAACGCCCTTCCGGGGCTCCGAAAATTCCCGTTTTCGTTTCTACGGTCTTAGAATAATTCAAGGGTTCCTAGGCACTCGACGGAATCAAATTCCGACTTCCGAATAATTTAATTCGCGTTCAAAGTTTCTAAGCCCGTCAATTACAACTTTCACAATTTAATTCCAAATTTCGATCCGGGTGTGGATTAATTACTTGGGGAACGTTCTAAACCACCCGAAAACGAAACCCGAACACCCGAGCATGTGGGCCCCACCCGACCCCCTTTGGTCGTGGGTGGCTAGGGCCGATTTGGGGCCGGTCCACCAAGGTGGTAGCTGGTCCTAACTCCGGCCAGCCACCCTACAAAACCGGCCAGCCACCATACATGGTGGCCGGAGGTCCCCCGAGCCTCCGGTCACCGGAAAACGTTCATCTCTTCGCTCCAAAACACCTCCAACGAACCCCACACCTCAACTCATCCACATTCAACCCATTTCAAACCAAACCCTAACTTTTAAACTTAACAAAACGAAGATCGGATAGTTGCTCACCGTAGAGAAAGTCGATGGGAGTTCGATTCTTTGATTGTTGAGACGATCTACCGGTTTGATCGTCGGGAATCACCAAAACCTTCAACTTCTTCTTCTCTTTTCTCTCCTTCTTCTAACTCACTTTCTCTCTCTAAAAACCCATTTTTTTCCTTTTTGAAACACTTGGCCGAAACCTTGTATTTGTCTTCCCTTTTGTTTTGTTTTTAAAACACAACTAATACTTAATTACAAAACTAACACTAATGTAGTCTTCTCTTGTCTTGTCCAAAAACCTAACACCACCACATAGTTGACATGTGGCCAAGTGGGTCCCACACCTTTGTGAAAAGTATCTTCTAGATATTTTCCAATCAGAATCGCGAAATTCGGTCGTTTTGGGCCCCGAACGGGCACTTTTTCCAAGAAATTATGAAACTTCACGGGCTACAAGGAAACGGCTCAACTAAGACCGCTGCGATGACGGCTAAGATTTTTGAATCCAAAACGGGCCTCGAACGGACCAAAACGTCGCTCGGTTGACTTTTCCAGCGAAAATTCAACATTTCCCAAATTGATCAGAAAGTTACCCTGAGTCCCCCGGAACTCACTTTGGTCGATATCAGGGTCAAATTAAGTCCGGTATGACCCTCGGGGTCAAATTTAGGTTCGTTTAAGTGTCTGTCCAATTTTTTTAAATTTTCCTGTTTTTCGTCGATTGGACTGGCGTTGACCGGGATTGGTTCTTACACTCTTGATCATGACCCAGTTGGCTTCCTCATAATTTTCCTGCGTGCGAGGTGCTTTTTTGGATGCCCCTGCCCCGCTCCCCAGCCTGGTCTTCCGGGGTCGAGGGTCGATTGTCGGGTTGTACTTCAGTGGGCCTCTAAGGTTCCCTGGTAGGAGCTCCTGAGTGTAGCGGCGGGCTGGAGCCCTAGGGCCTATTGGGTGGCGACGTAATTATCCCTGTGGTTGCAGTTCTACTTCCCCCTCCTCAGCTGGATTGAGCGGTGCCGGTATTGTGTTGTCTTCCACCTGAGTGATCACCGTCACTGTCTTGGACCTTGGAGGCCTCGACGCTTGACCGCCGACAGTGTTGGTATAGGAACCCTAATTGGGTTCCATTGTCTGGAGAGAGATCTGAATCACTGCTGACGATGACCCTGCGAGACCAGACTCAAACGCCCCTACATAAAGTCGGTGGTCGACCCGTCCTGACTGGAGATATGGAGCCGTGGAAAAGGGAGGATAAACGCGATATGGTTCGAGCATGTGCCAAGTTGGCACCGGACAAGGTTACCAGGGCGGATGATCGGCGAGGGGGCTGTGGTGCAGCGTAGGGCGACGGGGCGTGAGGTGCTGCAACTGCCCATGCACGGCCCGATTGGAAGCATGGCGGCGGTGCTGCAATCCAGGTGGTGGAACGAAAGGGTAGGGAATTCATGGACAGTCAGGCTGCACGATGGAGTCGGAGAGGGAGGTCGGGGACGCTGCTTGGAGACGTCGGCGACGATGGATATCACCCCTGACAGGGTCTAAAAGTAAACCCTAGAGGGGGTTTTGGGTGAACCCTAAATCGGGTTTGGGAGAGCGTTTTTTGTTATAAAACTACTTAATTTAATGACTTGATGTTTGTTCGAATGAGGTCAAAATGATTCAGGAATCCGAACAATATTAGTGGATCCAGGCTCATCAACTATGTTAAGACGGTGTGTTGGTACTTATTAATGAAATGAAATCACTTGTCACACTTTTGGTTTGTCCATTTTGTACGATTCTCTACTCTAAACAATTTTCATTCTTATATCACTTTTAGAATAACGTTTAACGTCTGTTTATTATAACATCGTGGACTCAGTTGTTGAAAAGTCTAAAATAATCGACAAAACCATTTACATATACCTCGGGGAAAAAAACAAGAATTCACCAAACCCAATTGAAATATAAAATACCAAACTCATCTTGCTAGTTATTGATAATTCTTTAATGATTGAATATTTATATTAGGTTAACCCAACCGCATGCCGACAGTAAATGTCCTGACCATGAATATTCCCCAACAGAGTTTAACTCATTTCGTGTGTGGAAAAATAAAAGATTTTAAATCGATGAAGATTCAGATGTAGAATAAATAACTAAATTACTTTTTCGAACATGATGTCTTTCGTTATATGATTTGATTCACGATTATGCTTCTTCTGTACTATAATTGAGGGAAAAGCCAGAAAAGGGTTTTTGAACGTTCTTTGTGTTTTTGAGCAAGAGTACATAAATTTTATTGCAAATCAGAGATAACGATACATTGAAGTACATCAGGCACTGGGCCTGACCACATAAGAACAGACATAGAACGTGCCTCCTTGGTTAGCTAGTGAGAAGCCTTGTTCGCTGTTATTTTAACAAATTGAAGGGTTGTCCCTTGTTGTTGTGAAAGAAGGTCCTAGATGTCTCGAATGAATGTTCCAATGGTGGAGACTGGAGGATTACCATGCAAAATCATGTTGAGAAGTACCTGAGCGTCAGACCGTATAACGACGCTGGGCCCAAGGAGTGGTGCATTTTTTTAGTGTTGTTGCCAGAGCACATGCTTTGACCATAATAGGAGTCCAAGTCCCCGGCAGGAGACCATTTGCAGCTAATCGAACCGATCCAAGAGAGTCCCTAGCGATCACGCCCCATGCAGATTGTCGAGTATCCTGAAATACAGCCCCATCCATATTAATAGAAATGGCACCGGAGGGTGGGCGAACACATTTAGCCGGGCAATTCGATGGGGTGCATCTCAGCTTTTGGGCTGTAGCCTTGGCCTCCCTCCAAGCAGTCAGATGAGCTGATGCAGCCGACATCACATGAAGAGCCGCCGGGGGAATCCCTCTCCATTTCATCTCATTCATGGCTTTCCAGATTTCCCATAAAATTGAGAGAAACTCCGCCATCTTATCACGCGATCTCCCAGCCTCCACTCCAACCCACCATTGCCCAAATGTCCCCCCTTGGCCATGTGGGGCTAGGTCCCATGCCTGGGTCCAACATGTCTTCGCAAACCCACACTCGAGGAACAAATGTTCTACTGTCTCCGGGGCTTGCCCACAGATGTCACATATAGGCGAAATAGGTACAAATTTACGGTTGAGATTAGTATCAACCTAAAGGTGTTAGTGAGCCCCCGCCATAGAAATATCAAGAGACGCATGGGTGCGGGAATGGACCACAAACCTGACTAGGTGGCCGAAGTCGTTTGCTGTCTTGCTGCATGACGGGCAGAAGCCGGAATCGCATATCTCGTCTTTGTGGTATATTGACCCGTCCGATCAACAGCCTAATACGAAGTATCCCTCCCCCGGAGGGCGAGAATGGAACCTGAAGTGTGAGAATCGCCCTCGGTCGATCCCGATCGAACCGATGAATTTTGGACAAGTTTGACTTTCGGCCGGAAAAGTCAACCGAAGACTCCGGAAGTCACTCGGGGCTTTTCCGGGGCCCAAAGAGCTTAGCCATTATCACGGTTGGCTTAATTGAGCCATTTCCTTTCTTTTGAGTATAATTTTGGAGGAAGTCAACTTCGGTCAAAATTGGACTTTATATCGACTAAAGCCAATTAATTAATGTGCTGGAAATTAATTTGGAGACTAAAGGACCCTACATGGACACATGTCCCTATTTGGTTGGAAGAGAGAAAGGGAGTGGTCTTGGACCACTATACCCTCCTAAAAGCCTTTAAAGGGGAAAATATCTAAGGGGGCTTTTAGTCTTTAACCAAATCTAGGTCTTATAAGGAATTGGAAGACCAAAATCAGCTCATTTCCTATTGTTGTAGCCGAAATTGTGAGAGAGAAAGGGAGAGGAGGAAGAACAAAGGTGTCTTGAAGAAGATTAAAGGGGAAAAAGGAGCTCCTTGGTCCAAGTTGTTCATCATTTCTTCTCCAAAACCCTCCCAACTTCACCTTCTCATCTTCCTAGAGGTATGTGTATCCTCAACTTTCCATTCCAAGCACTTTCATCTCTTGGGTTTTCCTTGGCTTTGCTAGAAGTTGTTGGGTTTTGGTTGGGTTAGTGTTGGATGATGTTGTTGAGAAGCATTTGATGGTGTTGGATGGAAATCCTTGGGTTTTGTTGATTTTGATTTGGAAAATCCTTGGAAAGGTGTTGGTTTGTGGATTCCTACCATGGGTAGAGGAGTTTTGGAGGTATTTGACTGTTTTTGGGAGCTGGAGATGATTGAAAATGGAGTTTGGTTGTGGATTTTCGGGAAAAAGGAGGTGGAGGTTGAAGAAGGGCGGAACTCGTGTGAAGAACGGAGTTGTGACTATCGAGTTTGACAACAGAGTTTTAGAGGAAGACCACGAGGTAGGGAAAGTCTTAACTCCTCGTTTAATAACGCTTAGTATGCCTATTAGGTTAATAAAATTGGAAAGGTCCTAGAGATGCTTATAGGATGCGAATAACTAGAATAATTGTCTTTCAATTACTAATAACCGGATGTGTCTAGTAAGCATGCATAGGATGCAAATCTCTAGCATAACTCGCTTTCAATACCTGGGATTGCTTTACTGGTAGAGAGGCTGTGATGAGCCCTCATATTAGTTCTGTGTTAGGATCACATGTTTGGTTGATCAGTGGATAGGCTAAGAGTCTAATGCAACTAGATTATTGAATGATTGAACTTGATTGCTTGATTGTATTTGAATGAATGTTTGATTCCTTGATTGATTGAATGGAGAATCGAGTATGACTGATTGTGCCAAGCGGTACAATCAGGTGATCGATGGACCGATGGGTCATGGTTGGTAAGTTAAGGTTATGATGATTCGTGTGTTGTGTTGTGGTGAATTGTGTTTCGTTATGAATTGGTTGCTCCTTGATTGCCTGAGTGTGTTACTCGCTTATTGGAATTGGTTACTCCGTGATTGCTTGAGTGCGTTATTTAATTATAATTGATTACTGTTGATTCACCCAAGTGTATGCTTCCTTTGGGAGTAATACCTTGGTTCTCGAGGACATATAGCTCTTTGGAGACGTTTCCGAGAATCCCGACGATAAGCGCCCTCAGGGGGTTGTTACCGGTAACCTCGATGATATGCGTCTCCTCTGGACTGAGGGAAAATCCGACATGACACCATGTGTGTAAATCGGAGGGTGGTGACTTCATGTGCCACGGCATTGATCGGGTGTCTATTTTCTGTTAATTGCTAAGAAATACTTGGTTGTCCTTAATTGCAAATTATTGAGCTTAAGGGTCGCCCTCGTTATGTATTCTCCCTACTGAGCGCAAGCTCACCCCTATTTGCTTACTTGTTGTTGTTTCAGGCTTGACTGATGAGTAGACTATTCGAGGCTTGGGAGCTTTGTGGTTCGGGTGTTGTTTCTAGAGACGTTTGTTTTATTTTAGGTCATGAACCTTGTTGAGGATTTATTGTGTTTCATTTCACACCATTGCTAAGGGATTTACTTATGATTTAAACTCCTTTATAGATTGGTTGATGATTATTTTGGAAGTTTTTCTGGATTTATTAATCGTTTATCTTGGTTAAAACTGTTCTTCCTTAAGTCACGTCTCGAGTCCGGTCAAAACCGGAATTGGGGCGTGACATGAAGGATCGCATTACGCTCCTCATCCGAGAAAACCAGCCCCATCCGGGGAGCATCCCAATAGAGGCTCCCTAGCACCTTAAGCCCCGCAACCCGGGCACCTACCAATGCAGGGTTAGACGAAGTGATCTCCGGGTTAGGCCCTACCAGCCACGGCGTGCCTAACACGAGGGCGTCATAGCCATCCCCAATAGTTATACGAAGTTCACCCCGAAGTAGCTCCTGAGCGGATAAGATGCTCGCCCACGTAAAGCTTTGATTCGCCACCGTACATGCCTCCAAAAAACTGACCTCCAAAAAGTATCGAGCTTTGAGTACCCGGGCCATAGGGAATGGGGTCGGTGGACTAAGCTCCAAGCCTGTTTCCCCAGCAAGGCTTTATTAACATCATTGAGGTGTCAGAATGCCATTCTTCCCGCCTTCTTTAACTAACATAATTTATCCCAATCCTGCCAGATGATCGGGCGACCCGTCTTCCCCCCCCCCCCCCACCAGAACCGAGCCAGTGCTACATGAATCCTGTGGATTAGCTTAGTGGGTATAGTAAATACCGACATAACATATACTGGAAGAGAGGTGAGTAGAGACCAGATCATTACTTCCCGACCTGTAAGGGATAACAACTTTACATCCCATGATCTAATTCGCTAGATAATCCTATCTTCCAAATAAGCCATTGTAAAACCCCACTTATTCTAAAGGGTATTATTTTGAAAATCGAAACGTTGGGGTAGGAATTCGCAACAAGTTTTTTTGAAAAGAAAAAAAAAGATACAGGATTGGATTCGGGTTGGGCCAGGCCAGACCAACATTTTGGGCCTGAGTAGACCTGACCCACTTCAGCGCGACCCCGTCAGGCCAGAGACCACGCGCGGTCAACCCTAGCTATAAAAGAGCTCGAGCGCCGCTTTAGTGCCATTTCTCGGCACGTTTCCCTAGACGCCCTCTTCCTCCCGACCTCGCCCTCACTCCTCGTCTTCCTCACGAACCAGGTCGTCATCGTCGTCGTCCTCCCGACCTCACCTTCTCCATCCCCTTTCTGGTCGGAAAAGCTCGATTCTTGAGCTCGTTTGGGTCTGGAACGGTCGGAGAGCGTCGCCGGAGAGCTCGCGTTCCAGATCTGGACTTTCACGTCGGCGAGCCTTTGGCCGTCAGATCTGGCCGGGAGAGCGCGGGTTTCGCCACAACCGCCCTTCCCTTCGAGTTCCCGAGCTCCTGACGCTTCCATCGCCGTCGCAGACCGCCGTCGAACCTCCTTAGACGCCTGCCACCGCAAAACTCTTTTCCTTACATGACGCCACCGCCGCCGGAGTCGCTGGAACCCTAGCCGCGTCCCCTTCCGTTCCCAGCTCAGACCGGACGAGAAGGAGTCCTTGGGCTCGTGCCTGGGATTTGTTTAGGCCTCGGGTCTGGACTGGATTTGGGCCTCGGGTCTGGACTGGATTTGGGCCTCGGGCCTCGGCCTGGACTGAATCTGGGTTCGGTTCCGGACTCGGGTCTGGATCCGGGTCTGGGCCGGGCACGGGTCGGTCCGGGTCTGGACCTGGATCTGGGTCGGTTTCTGGATTCGGGCCGGGTTTCGGGTCGGACTTGGGTTGGCCGGGTCGAACCGATTTACAGATTTAAATATTTTAAAAATCAAATCTGAATATTTAATTAACTAATTTAATTATTTGACTTAAAATGGGTAATCAAAGGACCTTTGGACAAATACCGAAACTGATTGGACCTTTTGTCCGTAAACCCAAACACCGGCTTGGACTTGCCTGAGAACTTGGACTTCGCCCGAGAAGACGGAGTTGGCCCGGTCGTCAGCAGCTAGGAGAAGGATTAGAGGAAGACCGCAAGGTAGGGAAAGTACTAACTCCTCGTGCAATTCAATACTTAGGATGCCTATTAGGTTAATAAATTCGGAAAGGTCCTAGAATTGCTTATAGGATGCGAACAACTTGAATTTTTGTCTTTCAATTACTAATAACCGGACGTGTCTAGTATACATGCGTAGGAGGTGATTAACTAGTGTAACTCGCTTTCAATACTTGGAAATTGCCGTGCTGGTAGATGGCCATGATGAGCCCTAGGATTGTTTGTGTTTGCCTCACATGCCTTGGTTGCCTAGTTTGGATAAGATAAGAGTCTAATACAACTAGATGATTTGAATGTTGAACTTTTTATTCTTGAATGGTTATTTGATCGAATGCTTGGATAAATGATTGTATGAACATTGAGTGTATTTGATTGTGCTAAATGGTACATGATCGGGTGAGTGATACACCGATGGAGTGTGGTTGGTAAGTATATCGGTAAGTGTAAAGTTATATTGTTTCTTGTGGTGTGCTTGATGAAATTGTGATTTGTTAAGATATGGTTGCTCCATGAGTGTTTACTATGTTATCTTATTGCGAGTATTTAAGTTGGTTTCTATACCGGTATGGCACCCACGCTGCGGTGTGGGGTAGTGCATGTAATGTACCTACACCGAGGGAAATACCGGTGTGGGGTAGTACCTAAGCCGATGACTTGTGATCCGGTATGGTACCTACACCGAAGGAAATACCGGTGTGGGGTAGTATCATAGCTGGTGTATTGGACTCTACGGGGGATTGGATTGGACCCTACGGGGCATCGGATTGGACCATGCGGGACATTGAATTGGACCCCGCTGGGCATTGATTATTGGACCCTGCGGGGCAATTGGATGGTTTACCCCGTGGGGATGGTTAAGTGTTGCTTCACCCGGTACATGCGTCCTACGGGAGCATATCTGGAAGTTACCATGTTTTGCCTCGATGATCTATACCCCGATGATCTAAGGTCCTTTGAGGACATTCCCGGAAATACCGATGATATGTGCTCCCTCAGGGACATTTTCGGTATTCCGACGATATGTGTCTCCTCTGGATTGAAAGGAAATCCGACATGACACAAGATTATTGTAGATCGGAGTGTCGAGGCTTAACTCTTCATCATGATATTTGACTGTTCTTTCCTTAACTTCTTAATAGAAATTGTTATCTTTTTAAAATGTTAGATACTCGTTATGTCTTTTATCTGAGCATCTCTTTGGTTATGCAAGTTATTGTAATTCGATATCAACTGTAACATTTCAATTCACTAAACTTTTTAAAGGTTGTGTTTCGTTATTATTTTCCCTACTGAGCGTAAGCTCACCCCTATTTGTTGATTTACTGTTTATACATGCTTGCTTGTGGACTAGTGGACTCGAGGCTCAGGAGCTTCGTGGGTCGGGTGCTTGTCTTTAGATATGTTGTGGTCGCCTTATTTTATAAACACTTTACTTTAAAACCTCATTGTAGACGGATTTCTTGAGACTTCTTGAGTTGAAACTAAATTTGGAGACTTTATTATTATTTAAACTACCTTATCGTACATTTTATTATTTGTCCTTCGAGTCACGTCTCGAGTCCGGTCAAAACCGGATTTGGGGCGTGACAGCCATGGTCGCATTCCTGTTTCTCCCGATCATATTCGGAACCCCCAGATACATAGAGGCCTCTAAGGTCTCCCATATTCCGAGAATCTGAGAGCAAGTTTGTTTCATGGGTAGAGTCATATTTCTGCTAAATAGGACTGAAGATTTTTCCAGGTTCAGAACCTGACCCGAGAGGCCACCAAACAGACCCATAATATCTTTCACCGTCTGAGCATCTTCAGGAGTAGCACGACAGAAGATATAGCAGTCGTTGGCGAAGAACATGTGTGAGATCTCTAGGGGGGCCCTTGCGACCTTAACACCCCCCAGCCGACCCTCAGACTGAGCCTGACGCAGTAGGTAAGAAAAGCCTTCCATACAGAGAGGAAACAGATATGAGGACAGAGGATCCCCCTATCTCAAACGCCGTGACGGCGTGAGCCTCGGTGTTTCCCGTCCCCTAAAGGATACAGTATAGTGGACGGACTTCATACAACAATTTACCAGTTCGATCCATTCCGTCGAGAAACTTAGACGGGTCATTATACGGAGGAGAAAATCCCAATCAACTCTATAATAGGCTTTACTCGTATCAAGCTTGAGTGCCATAAAACCGACCGGTCCCTGACGCTTGTGGCGGAGAAAGTGTATGACCTCAAAGGCTATCAGTATGTTATCTTGGATACAACGACCGGGGATAAATGTCCCTTGCGTGGCCGAGATAAACGTGTCCAGCAGGGGCCGCAACCGATTGGCTAATACCTTTGAAAAGATTCGGAAAACAACATTACATAATGCGATAGGACGGAGGTCAGTTACCTTATCCGGATCTGGTTTCTTTGGGATAAGAACGATTGTGGTATCATTCAACGTGTGATCAAACATACAAGTCGTCAATACTTCCTGGATAAATATCACCACCTCATCCGCCACTATCGGCCAGTAATGCTGATAAAACCGAGGGTTCAGACCATCAAGGCCCAGAGATTTATCCGGCCCCATTTGGAACACTGCCAATCGGACCTCTACCGCCTCACAGGGGGATAGTAGAGCCTGATTCTGGTTCTGGGTGATGCATGGCGGCAATTCTATGGGGAATCCTTGCAGATTGGGGAGAGAAGAGGTGAATAAAGCAGTGAAGTACCCCACAATTAGCTGCTGCATACCCGTGTCCCAAGTAACCGACTCCCCATTGTCATTCTTCAGGGATAAGATCGTGTTCATTTTCCACTGAAACGAGCAGGCTGCCTGGAAAAACTTTGTATTTCTGTCCCATTCAGATAACCAATGTTGCTTAGCCCGCTGGCGCCATAACGCATCATGTTCCCCAAAAGCTCTTTCATACTGTATCTGAATCGCCTCCAGTCGATGTACTCCTGGTCTATCTGTCCGACCATTCACTTCTGCAATTCACCTTTGGCACCATTTGATGTGATTGAGATTCTGACGAAAATGATGGCGACCCCATTTGTCCAGAGACTTACCCACTGCATGGATCACATCAAAAATAGGTGTCTCCGAGTTCTTATCCCAAGCCCCTTGAATCAGGTTGCCACACTCCGGATCATGAATCCATTGAGACTAGAAATTGAATTTCCGGGGACCACGGTGGGATACATGCCGAGAAAAGGACAATAAGACCAGACAGTGATCCGATGTGGTGACCCTAGTGTTACAATAATATAGATCCGGAAAGGTGGAAAAAAGGGTATCCGAGACCAGGGCCCTGTCCAGTCTGGACTAGATCCTTGCATCGTGACGTCTCCCCCTAAACCAGGTAAACTGATGGCCAGACATAGGGATATCCACAAGGTGCAGGTCGCTCACCATCGAACAGAAATCATCCAAAAGACTCAGCGGATACGCCCGACCCCCCGTAGTTTCATCCGGGTCCAGAATCCATTTGAAATCTCCAATCTGGATCCAGTTGGGTCTCGTGGGAGAATGAAGACTACGGATCAAGGACCAAGTAATGTGCCGCCGGTCCCTACGCGGTTCCCCATGAATACCCGTGAGTCGGATGTCCTCATACCCCGGAGCCGAAAGGTCCACATCAATGTATCGATTTGAAGACGATCTGAGTGCTATCGGGACGCCAGAGACCCAAAACAAAGCCAGTCCCCTCTGACTCGGCGTGTCCCGAGTCCCTCAAACATAAGGAACACAGAGATGCTCCTGGAATCCTAGGGAACGAGATAGGATAGCGCAGCCTTGGATATCCGGCAAAGATTCAGACAGGAAAAGTAGGTGAGGACGGGGGTCTTGTAGAAGATGTCTGAGCTACTGCTTATGAAGGCTCGTACCCATACCCCGCACAATTCCATTCCAGGGTCCTAAGATCCTGTTTGACTTGTGGAGAAGAAGGCCCTGGACCCGGGTCCCAATTCCTTTGTCTGGATGGTAGACCTGGCGACAGGGACGCAGATGGTGGAAACGAAGGAGATGGAGCCGGGGATTGGTCCCCCAATATGCCTTGCGAGGCTATCTCGTCCAGATCCAGGCTCAGCCTTGGGGAAGTGGTGAAGAATCTGGCGGCAACGAGTCCAGAGAGGGCCCCAAGCACGACATCCCAACGAAAGATCCCGTGGAAGAAGAGTCAGAGCCGGTCAAAGAGTCCGGAGATGGCGATGGCGATGGCCTAGCCGGGGCTGAGGACATCGTACTTGTACTTCCCGAGGCCGAACCACGCGAGGAAGATCGAAGCCTATATCGGCGGCGACAGCCAGAGGCAGAGCGTGCCTGGGACTGGATCTCATCCACACCAGGGGCAGATAGAAGCGACGATGATAAGGAATGATACTCCCGATCCAGGGACGGAAGGAGAGGGCCGGAACTGTGCCGGAAAGAAGGAGAAGACCCATGGCGATGACCTGACATCAAAACCCTAACAGAGAGGATGAGTATCAGTTTCTCATTGATTTCTTTGTTAGTATTAACATACCATAATGATCTTTATATCTCAAAAGCATAATTATACTTTTCGTTTATTTTCAGAAGCAGAGAATTACGTTTTTTATTTATTTATTAATTTGTTATCGTGGATGAAAACCAACCACATGTTCCACACATAGTCTTTATATTTATCATAAGTGTCGAAATTGTCCTTATTCCACTTATATAAATATTGGATCTTCGAATGATATTTAGATAAGAGGAATATGGATAATTTCGGTATTTATGATACATATAAAGACCACGTGTCAAACACGTGTTCATTTACCATTCAAAATAACGGAAAAATAAAAATAATAAACGCAAGTCGTTACTTTTTGATAATAAACGAAAGGAATAAGCATGATTTTGAAGAAAAAAAAATCATCACAACACGTTTGTACTGACAAAAGTTGTTCAAATGCATCTTTTTGGGGTTTTCCCTATAATGGGAACTAACTTGAATAATTCAAAATCTATACAACTTTCGATTATTCCTACAGAAGAACGTACCATTAATAGTCTTCTCTCGTATCAATCCAAAGAAAGGTAGCACCATGAAAATGGCATGCCCAAGTAGGTCACGGCACAACAACAGCCAGCCACGGTACATAGACAACCCGGACAACGGAGCCAGAGTTGGCGGCAAGGAGGGGTAAGGAGATTAACGGCTATGCAAGTTAGCATAATCTCACGGCTCTCTCCTCGGTTATGTTTTCCCCAGATGAATCTCCACCTTATTGGTCGGTAGTTTACAGAGTAGAGGGGGATGCACGATGACGGCTTATAGGGCGATTTCCCTTCGCATATTAGGGGCAAGGACGGCGACACACCTACGAGTCAGTCGAGAAGAGTGGCTCATCTACCACAGGGACATCGACTGGTAGGGGTAGAGAGGCAAGGATATAACCCGAATAGTTTGGACACGCACGACCGGGAAACGCATTGTATGGTCGGTAGAGTGGACGGGTAGATGTGTGTGATGACAGAACTCAGGGACCGGGTGAGTGGGCTATCCATCAAGGAGGTCGCGACTCAGGAAACGAAACTAAGGGTTGTGGAGAAGGTTTCTCCTGTGCAACGGTTACCCGGGTCCTCTTGTCGAGGTCGTTCTACTAGAAGGCTTTAGTCGGCGTCATGACGGACCGGTGGAAAGTCTCGTGTCTAGAGATGCGCTAGCTAATTCTTGAAGGGTCACATTTTTGTCCAAGGCAGTAGTAGTGCAGGACAAGGTACTTCGGCCTTTTATGGACTCTCGGGGCATGGTCTTGGATAGCGTGTCAGCATAAAGGAGGTAACATGTTCACCAGTGAGGAGCGGTAAGCACTGTCTCCTTTCCCAATGAGCGAGCTAGGGGTTACTGGAGGTCCCGTCGAATCTTCTTGCCCACCGATCGAATGGTAGCACTAGTTCCACCAAATATCAATACAATAGACTTTATTAGGTCATGAGTTAACACATCTGCAAAAGCCATTACAAATATTATGGGAGACGAAAGCTATTTTCATGGAAGTACGTACATTTCAAATGAACGTATAAAGGTTGCTCAAGCATTATCAACTGGAGAAAGAACGTGCCTAACACACGCCCCCTTCCCGAGTTAGGGCATCGACGCCCAGTGCTTCTCAGGTCAATTTCTGGTCGTCCGGTTCCAATTTCAATGGGGGAGAAAGGGGTTTTGTAGTTGCCGGCGTCTCTGGGCTTTTATTCCGGCCATTAGTCTCAAGGTGATGCTGTCAGCGATACCCCAAGGTGATGTTGTCATCGATCCCTTCTTCTCTCGTCCTTTTCTGGTTTTTGCTTGTTGGAGGTTTGCTATTGGTCGTGGTCAGCGATTTTGTGGGTAAATAGGTTTATAGTTTCAGGTTGGGGATCTGGTTCTAGGTTTGGGTTTGGAGTTTGGGGGTTGAGGAGCTTTTTCTTCTGAAAGTTCTTCGCAACTTTTTCAGTACCGGTTTTCTTCCCTCTTTACATGGCTATATACACTGAAGAGGTTTCGAGGATGTTGGGTTACTCTCCAGTTAGAGAGGTGGGGGAACTTTGCTCGGATGTAGTAGGCTACAAGGAAGTTAGAGAAGAAGGTCCTCTTACTCGCAAGAAGAAAGTCTCTAACTTGAAGCTAGATACTGCAAATCACAAGGACCTACAAGCTCAAAAGATCAAATCTATTGTGGTGGCGAATAACAGGAAAGCTCTTTGTCTTTGGGATATCCTCCTCTCGGTTTTGAAAACTATCTTCAAGTTCCCGCAACCAGAAAGAGAAAGGCGGCTCATGTCCATACTCAATCTCGTACAAGTTCCAGATTGTTTGCAGCTTTCGTGCTTAATATCCCTTTCTCTGCCACATCAACTTGGCTCCAAAATATTTTTGGAAATCTTAATGGGTTTTGCAAGGCTTTGGTGGCTCCTAAGCCAAATCGAAGAGGAAAATTGTATGGTTTTGTCTACTTCTCTTCTGTGGAATTTTTGCAGGAAGGAATACTCAAATTCAATGGAGTTTTGGTCCAAAATTATAAGCTCTTCGTTATTGCTGCTTGGGATAGAAACTCTTCAAGGAGGAATCCTCTGTACCCTCTCTACGGGAACAATCTTTACCAAGCTCCTCCTCTTGAAAATTCTCATAGCTCAAATACTTATGAGGACTACATCTTCAGAGGCTCAATTGTTACTTCTCAAGCCAAACTGCTAAAACACTCGCATCTTGCTGTATCTCATCTTAACCTTTCAGTACAAGCAATTATGGAAGAAATTGCTCTGCAAGGAGTGTGTGAAGTACAATTAAAAGCTTTGGGGAACAAAACAGTGCTAGTACGCTGTCCTGATGAACAGTATGATAGAGAACTGATGAAGGATGGTGGAGTTTGGCTTCAACAGTGGCTGACTATTCTTCCTGGAGAGTTAAATATTTGTGCTAAGGGAGGTAAATTTGTGTGGTTTTCTATTCAAGGTATTCCTTTTCAGGGATGGTGTGAAGAAACTTTCCAAGCAGTAGTAGCTGGTCACGGAAGGATTATCTATACTCACCCTCAATCAAAAAATGGAATCTTGGTGGATGTAGCTTACGTTTTGGTTCATACTAAAGTCCTCAAAGCTGTCTCAGAGGAAGTTCAAATCTTTTTAGGAGATGAGCCCTTCAAAACTTGGGTCTCTACTATAGATTCCTCAGTCATCCCTCCTATTCCCATTGATAAAGATCTCTCTGCTTACAGTTCCGCTTCTGGGAACTCAAGCTCTTCTGTTCCGTGTGCCTCGCCGAAGTTTCATTAAGATACTAATAGTGGAAAATCAGTTACTAAAGATGCTGATTCTCTTTCCAAGAGTTCTAATGCAGAACCTACTGAGCAGCAGAAGATCCCTTTGGGGTTTGTTGACTCTACTCTAAGTATTGAGGAATTAGTTGTTGCAGTTATTGAGGATTTTGATCCTTTGCTTTTAAAAGACCCATTGGATAATTCAGTTGGTACCCAGGATCTTCATCTTCAGAGCCTTTTATCTCCTCCTCAAGTTGGCACTCAAACACTCATGGACACTTCCTCTCAAGTTCAAGGTGTTGGTCAGGATGCTTCACTTCATTCTCAGCTGAGAAAGGAGTTGGTTCCTTCTTTACCTTCTCCATTGGGTAACCAGGTCACTGTAATTCCTAGTCCCATTAATGACCTTTTAAATTTGGAAAGATCAGAAGTTGGCGAGCGTTTATTGTTGGGTGCAAAAGGGTTGGAGTCCTTGAACAGTAAGGATCCTTTTTCTTTTTCTCAAGACCAGCAGTCTTCCTCATTTATGAAACTTCAGGTACAAGAAGTTGCAGATTTTCTAGGGCTCTCTCCAAAAGAAAAAGCTCCTTCCATCTCAACCAAGTGCAAATCAAAGAAAAAGAAAGCTCCAAAGGACCGGTCTTCTCATGACTATATCACAAGATCAAAGCTGAAAAATAAACTTGCTGCTGCCATTTCTCCTGTAGATTGTATTCTTCCATACCAATTCGTAAATGAAGATTCTGAAGCTAAGAGGGCTTGGGTTTTTGGTAAAGCTATAGCTCTTAAGGAAAAATATGGTGAAGACTTTATTCTGCAACAGCTCCAATCTTTAAAAGATCAAAATAATCTAAACAATCAAAGTGTGGATCTTGAAGCGGGTTCAGATGATGAGTTCTTAGATTTGGAAAAGGATCCCGATTCTTAATCCTCTTTTGTTGGAGGTCCTCTCTATCTCTTGCTCTTGGGTTTTTGGGCTTGGTTGTTCTGTTGGAGTGTGCTCTGGCTTCTCCTGCTGGTTTTTGTAAGGGCTTGTTTCTCCTTTTGTTGTGTTGCAGTTTTAGTTGCAGTTGGTTGACAATCTCAATGTGTCTTCTTGTAGCTGAGTTTTCGTTGGGGGCTCCTAGTCTTCTTGTTTGGAGTGGTTTTTGTGTGTATCTTCTTTTGTTTGGCCTGTTGGTTTGTAGTTTTTTTCTCTTTCTCTGTTTAGTTCAGGTCAGGTTGGTCTTTGTTTGTAATTTTTTGCCTTAGATCTGTAGCTAGATCTTTGTACTCCTCTTTCCACTCAAAAGAGGTTTTATTTAAATTTGCTTTGCTGATAAAAAAAAGGTTGCTCAAGCATTAATTCATGTAATTTTCCCGGTGATTTTATTTGTTATGGTAGTCAGACAGTGGAAACATATTTTTCATAATGAATTAACATATTTTTATTTGTTTTTATTTTTATTTATGCACTGCAACTTTCTACTCATCCTTTAATGTTTTTTTTGAAACACGTAACTGAGAAAGTGCATTACTGAAAAAAAAAATCATACATAATAGGGCTAAAAAGTGTTGGGCTCCAGAATATCGTATGGGCTGACCGTAACTAACCCGACTCTCTTGGACCCATAGAAAAAGCCTACTTTGATTCGTAGACACAACCTCAAGACATCCCCTTACCGATATTTCAAGCAAACATAACATAAAAATAAACGTCCAAACCCCAAAAAGGAAGCAGGAAAGGAAACACAAACGACCTAAAATTCAAATACTAAAACAATACATCAAACGAAACCAAACTAATAACCAAAATAACGAACCATAAAAGTCCTTATTAAAACAGATTACGTCAACCCAGAGGATCCTGCAGCGGTACACTCCTTTCTTCCTCCCTGTGCTAGGATGTCGTGGAAAAATGCACCCCCTTACCGTCCCGCCCCCAGATCCCAAACCCACCTGCCGTCTATCTTCTGATCGTTTTTTTTATAAGCAAAGCAGTATTATAAATCTCTCCCATTGCAAAGATTGAAAAGGGGGGACAAAATGCCTCTAGCTACAGAGACTTTTACAGAATGGAGTGCATAGAACATGAAGGAGCATTCCTCTCAGAACCTTCAGAAGCCCCACACCGGGGGACCACAATGAAAGGGTATGCAGACCCTGAAGCAAACAACAATATGAATGGGTACGCGGACCCTAAAGCTAACAACCATAAACAGAGAAAGGGTACATAGACCTAGAAGCTAACAACAACAAAAGGAAGGGGTCTAGAACTTGGAACGACAACCCAGAAGCCCTGAAATGAAGGTCTAAACTAAAAGGAAACAACCACCAAGAACCTCGAAAGGGAAGGTAGTTCCAGCATCCTACGACAACAACTGGCTAAACTCCTAAACCATGCCAGGAAGGAAAAGAAACAACTCCCAAGTCACTAGGCTGGCAACTCTCAGTGAGAGGCAGCCTAGAGACAAATTCCAATTGCCTTACCAAACCAAACGTCTGGCTTCTAAAGAGGGCAGACAATGCCCGATGACCTCGCCGTCGGCCAACACCTATGAACCGACGAGCTCGACCCACGACCGGGTCTAGAGGAAGCGAAACCATAACGCATAGGTAAGCAAGAAAAATAGGGTGAAGCATTCTAACCAGACAGGGTGAGGAAAAAGAGCAGATCTCAAAGGAAATCCCTTCATATATTAATATCGTAGACCGTATAATACACTCGGTCCTTCCTAAGTTCTGGCCAACACCAAGACACTCAAAGGAGAGGACCGGTATTTCTACTGAGCATAAAAACAGACTAACGAACTTTGGGGAGATACCTCGAGGAACCAGAAGTTGATGAGAAAATGTAAGAGACCACTACGAAGCCGAGTTCTTTACCAGCGAGCAGAAGATAAAGGAAAGCCTCACACGAGCAACCAAAACTCTATCCATCAAATCAAATCACCACAGTAAAACGGGAGAGAGAATAATAACCGACCTGGCTAATGTTCACAAAAGATGGAGAAAGATCTCCCACTCAAATCTGAAACAGTACCAACTCCCGAAACTAAAAAGAGACTGAACGAGCACACACCAACATCAGCCACCAACCACACCAGCAGAGTCGTTCAAAAACCAGAGAGGTTGCAAGAAATTTCTTAAACTGCCCTGAATAAACGAATGAAGACTGGACGACCCAAGCCAGAAACAGCACCTAATCCTCCCGCGGCGAAACTCAATCAAAGAACCCACCAGCAGGACAAGTGAAAAAAAAACGAAATGGAGGTTGAACCTGCTCAGAACAGACCCGGGGAGTCCTGGTTAACCCGACCCGGATCCAAAAAGAAGAACCCGCCCAGGCCCAACAGGGTTAAAGCCCTAGGCCCAAGAGCCGGCCCAGGGTCACTAAGGCAGGCCCAGGCCCACCTGCGCGTCCCAACTTCGCAGCATCAGCGCGTCCCGACCTCGTTGATGTCATGCCGTCCAAGGACCGGATCTACAAGACTGCCGGAAACCGCAACTTCCAACCGAGGTAAGTAGCACGAACACAGACGGAATCTTCCCGCACCAGAACCGACGACGACCATGTCGTCTTATCCCAAAACCACGCAAGGGACGAACTGTTGTCCCCGCCGAACTCGGGAGCAGATTTGCTTCACCCACGACAACACCAGATCCGTGACATCGACTCCGGAAGGAACCCAAGCCACGCCAGGCTTTCAATCATTATCCTTTGATGGCCGCCACATGGGAGACGCAGGCTACAAGATTTGACGAGTTTCGTACCTGATATTCACCAGAAAAAGGGAGCATCTGAGGGATGGAGGGGAAGCCTCTTCGCTTGAGAGGATGATAGCCCGAGGGAGATGGAACAACGGAGGCAACGACGAGGAAAACTATGGTGGCTAGTCGTGGTCGACGACAACGTAAGAAGAAGGAGGCGGCTAGGATTTTTTCCTTTGATGGCTAGGGTTTTTCCTTGTACTAGCTCACTTGTTATATCCATCCCTGAATGTTTGATTAGTTTCGATACATCAGTTTTATCCATTTCCTACTTGTTATCCAAGACGTCTAAATCAGTCCGTTTTCCTTAGAGCATGTATAGTGGGTCAAACCGGATGATCAAACCGTATGCTGACAGTGGAAAATTATGGTTTGCATGCCTTAAAATAAACTATGTTATACAGTGGTACAAACCAAATAGGGGCCCGTATTGTGAGTGGATGCTGACTGTATGTTGAACTGATATTTTACTAATTTAATTTAATGTTTTATTAAAAAATTAAACGTTATATAAAATTGAAATAAATTTGATAAAAATAATTAATAATAAATAAATTAACTATAAATAATCTTAACACAAGAAAAATAGTTAATAATTGCATTGCATGTTTAATTTATCCCTCCAAAACCCTAAAACAAAAAGAAAATAATCAATCGGACTTTAAAAGTACGAATTTGACCCTCCAAATGACCTCGGATGACAAAAAAACATCGTACGTCATGGCAAAAAATATTTGGTCCATTTTAAATGTTGCCTAATATTTGTTATAGTGTAAAATTACCTTTTTATACTTTAATTTTGGAATAATCCTATTTAGTTAAATCTGATTTTATGCATTTTAAAAAAATCAGGATGGCCACGTGTCGACGGAGAGAGGGTGGGGCTGCGACCCGGGTCGTGCAACCCGCGGCCAGTGATTCTGGGCGCGAGTCGCGGCCGCAAAAAACACGAGCCACAACGGCTCGTCCCGTGAACCGTAAAAATACGATTCGATTTACGGAACGCAACACGGGTCGTTCTACTATACGTTCTCTTAGACTGTTTTTATACAATACGTCCCGTTAACATTAACAAAAAAAGACAAAGGTACCATAATAATATAATGGGATAATTTAAGGCAAAATTCCAAACTTTTGATCCGGGCCGAGCATGTCAGCCGAAGAACAACATGTAACCCACCTCATAAACATGATCACAAACAAAAAAAAAGTATTTTGATCCAATAATATCTTAGATATTATAAAGACTAAAAAAAGTGTCTAAACAACTAAAAAAAAGTGTCTAAACAACTATTTTATTAGAAATTCAATTAAAATGATAAATTAATAATCAAATATCTGATTATAATTTTACACTTTACATTTCCAATTTTAAATGTGAATGGAGAATTTTAAAAGACTGTCAATTGGGAATTCTGAAAGTGTATACAATAGGGAACGAATAGTACAAAATCGATTGTTTTGGGCAAATAGTCTATTTTAGGGCAACTGATTTATTACACATCGATTCGCTTATGAACTCGTATCGCCTATCTAAACACTAACAACACGACACGTGGTTCATCCGAACGAATTAATTGAATACCAATAGATTTGCTTGACAGAATCGTCCAACTAATTTAAGATGTACCGAACGACTATATTCAATGGATCACCCACTAACAATGCAAGATGGCATTAAAAATTGACCACACCTAGGCTAACTCAAATAGGGCACATGTCCTATTCAAAGGGTACGTACCCTAAGAGAAATGGGTCAATTTGGTGAAAAGGGTATTCAAAATGGTCTCACATAAGTCAAAAATGGACCATGCTAATCCAAAACGAGGAGGTTTTGTGGCCCCAACGCGTCAACCTTTACAAATCTAAAAGCCCAAATTAATACTACTATAAATAATTGCTTACAATTTAATGTTATTATATTGACTAAGTAAATTAGACGATTAGAGCTGTAAAGCTGGTTTAGAGCATTAAAAGAAAATATTAAAGACACGAAGATTTCAACTAATTATGATACTCCGAATATGCTGATGTCTTCATATTTTATTTTATTTTCCACTTGCCATAATTATATAGACAACCTTCAACTCAATACAGTGGAAAAGGGTTTCAATTAATTTGTTTACTCAAAATCATTAGTCTCTTACTTTTGTTATACTAATGTTTAGAGTGAACTCATGGCACATAGGTAATGTTTTAAATTCGGTTTCAGTACCGCATGTCAATTTAAATTCGGTATGAGTTTGCTTTTTTAGGAAGGCAAATATAAATTATTAGCCCGGGACAAGGGATAACCCTTCAACATATAATCTGAGGATATCGACAAAAACACCTCAACAAATAGTAAGAAAAAATCGATAGTGACACCTCGAAACAACACAGGTCTAATTACCAAGAAATATCTACCAAGAAGCAAATTGTAAGCGACAATAAAGAGAACAAAGCTACACAAAAGAGAACAAGCAACAATATAGACACGAGCATTTCTAGATTGGAATCTCAACAAACCATAAGGGAACAAAACTGAACAAGTAGGGTACCACAACACGACCTAAAAGCAAGATAAACCAATCAAGAAGTAAACAAAAAAACAACCTTGAAGCGGCCAGATAATAACCTGAAATAACCTGCCAGCAAGCCACCTCCAAAACTCCAGGCAGTACAATGCCAACAAAAGATGAACTAAATCTAGGACGACCCAAAATTCGCAGGAGTCACATGGACTTGGCACGCCGGTGGACAACACCACAAATCGGCAGAGTTATTCCTCTGACCCCGAACTAGTCTGGTCTACAACAAAGTCAAACTTGGCAAAACCCTCGACGCTGGCCAACACTAGGACCTTCTAGCCTCCACCAAAACCGTGATCGGAGGAGAAAAGACCGACCAGATCAAAGACCACATGAAGGGTAAACACGATAGAGAGGCCATACCCGTAGAGGAAAAGACACCGACAAACTCCACAACCAAGAGTTCGGACCCGAACCACGATGATCATCACCAGAGAAGATGAAAAAGCATGTCCCACAGCCGATTCAGGTAGTAGACGTTAATATGTGGAGCGAGCTATGACCGCAGCTACGTCGAAGTACCATCCACCACGACAATGGGAGCTAACCGAATCTGTGACAATCCTCACCAAAGAAGAAGGTCGTCCCAATATTAGATTCTAACAACCCCCAAGGGCGCCATAACTTTCTTCCCGCCAACACCGGCGATGGAACCCTAAACTGAAGCAAAGAAGGGGAGTAGGAAGTTGGGTGGATAGAGATAGGATAGATCTGGTACGTTGACGGGCTTTGTAGGTACAAATCTGATCAATCACTAGCCCAAAAACCAACGATAGAGTAGATCTAGAAACATCAGAGTCAAAGAAAGGAAACCACCAATAAGGCTAAACCAGATTTAAGGTAGAAACCGAAAACGCCAGGATCGATGTCCTTGATCACCAATCCCTCAGCCGACTCCCCCCAGGCTTTGATGATTACTTAGAGCAAAACCTCCTTCCAGGGAGGCTTAGAAGCCCACAGTTTGCCCATCATGGAAAAGTGCTGGTGAGTCATGACCGCTGGGCTCACCAGGGAATATGGAACCAGAACCTCGACCTCCTCCTCTTCCTCCAATGATCATGCCGAGAAACCGTCTTGGAGGCTAGCTAAGTGAGATTCAAGGGACTCTGGTGCGGTCTTTGTCCCTGATGGAGCGTCGATCTCCTTAGCTTTGAAGACCCGACGACGATGGATCATACCCAGTGGCGGAGTAAGGAGGGCCGGAATCACAGGTACACGCTCCGCATTAGGAATCAAAATCCCCTCTCAGAGAGTCTCCAGAGTCATCCTTCATGGATCAACTATGGGTGCTTTCCCACAAAAGGGGTCTCGGTACCGTAGGGACGACGACACATCGATGAGAACCTCTAGTTGCAAGGAGGCAGCTGTTGGAGTATGTAGAGGTGGTGGATTTAGGTTGGGAACAACCATGGACGGCGGTACTCGAAGTGCGCCATCAACAGGAGGGATTTCCGGCGGAGGGTCCAAAACCCTAGTGTTGCTTGCAGGAGAAGTAATGGCCAAAATCTTCAGCGAACGTCCCCAGCGTGGCTTACTCGGGGATCAGAAGACCCCGAAGAGAAGGCCACGAGAGTCGTGGATGTCGGTGGGGATAGTGTGGCGGACGGTGAGGGGAAGGAGCTCGAAGCAGATGAGTTTTCTTCGGTCTCCTTCGACGTCGTTTCTTTAAGTGAACCACCTCTGAAGAAGGGCGAGGGGAGGCACAAATGCCAAGAACTACATAAAGACAGGCGGCGCTGGGACAAGACCGGTGAGCGTAGTCGTCTTGTTGACAACGGTGACAGAGAGCTCCATAAGTTAAGGCTAGGGGATAGGGTTTCTCGGAAATAAACACTCGAGTTGCGAGAGAGAATTTTAGTTGTCTCATCTCAAAACCTAATAACTAATCAGGTTTCGATATCATTTAGATTTCATTTTAAAAAGTTATGAAAAAAATATTATGTATTATTGAAATTTTAGTAATTATTGTTTGTCTTTGAATGGTTAATGGTTGTGGTCATGAACTTATTTTTGTTATATTTTTGTGTCAAAAGTTTTTAAAATGACAATTTTATTCTCTTCAATTTACATCAAGAAAACAAAGTCATGAATATAATTAACTCGGTTAGGTTAGCATTGATTATGACTAGTATAATCATAAAACCATTTATTTGTTGTGTGTGTTTTTCTTTTTATTTTCATTTGAAAGTTTTGGAGGTAAAATTGTGATTTTGGAAGAAATTGACCAGCATGTGTGACAATATTCATATCAAAACCTGCAATGATTGAAAGATAAAGTACTAACTTACTAAAATATTGTTATAGATTCATATGTTGATATTACAACTTGTGTGTAATCAACAAAATATGGTGAATGGAGGAGCAGTTGAGAGAGCATTTTGAGTGCCATTATAAGTTGTTCTTTCTTGTTGGTATGTAAATAATTTCAACAAATACATGTTTTATAATAAGTGAATAAGGTGAAGAGTAATGCCAAACATAACAAAAACAATTGTTTCATTTTCAGGATTCAATACCCAGAAACAAACAAGTGAGCAGCACCATCGATTTCTGCTATTTAATATTGGTTTTAATTTAATTTAAGACCGAACCTAACAAGATATAAACATAGGCACTTGTAAATATTTTAAGACCATATGGATCGAGGACACGACAACACTTGTGACTCATCACTTTGCCGCCTCCGGCACTAAGTCCTCTAATTAAACCCTCGTGCTTTTATTCACTGCTTATATGAATGTGTGCCTTTCTCTTTCCTTGACCTTGTAAAATAGTTCATTACGAACACTTATTATTTGTAAGAAGTAGGGACCAATTTTGATGATTGATTGTTTGTTATGATCGTTATCTAAACTCTTGGAACGGATGTGGATGTGAGTTTTTTCTCTCTCTAAAAGCTTCCCCCAAAAACCCTACTTTGCTCTTCGGCGCCGTCACCCCTCTTGGCCCCCGCCGGTGAAGACAACGACTCTGCCCTTGAGTCTTGTCGGCGGAGGCTTCTCTTTCACCCCTTTCCTCCTCCCTCTTTTCATGTCTTCTCTCTTTTGCTCCACCCTCTTTTGTCCGTCCCAGCTGCTCTCGTCTTGCTCTGCCTGTCGGACTTCGTAGCTCACCGATGAAAGCTCGGTCGTTTGGTGGAGAAGACCCGACAGCTGTCTCATTTTCGGTCGGGTTTGGTACCGAAGGGGATGTGGATCTGTTAACTCTGTGTCAAGATCTATGGCCCCCCTTTCTCCGACGACTTTGCTCCGGCAGTTGCAGGGTGTGCTGTCAGATCGGGCTTCGTTTCTTCTCTCGCCGGCGGTCGGCGTCTCCTACAGCTCCGGCGAGGTGTGCGGTTAGAGACCGGCTTCGTTTCTTCTCACGCCGGCGGTCGACGTCTTTTGCAACTCCGGCGCCTTGGAGTCTCTGTTGGTCGGGTTGCTGGTCGTGTTCGACCCGGTTTGTTGCGTCACCGGAGTACTCCCCCTACTGCCTGGCTTGCCAGAGTTGGTTCGGATAGTCGGAATCGGGTCGGAGTAGGTGGGCCTTTGGTCAACAACTTTATTCTAAGAAGTACCGCAGGTTTGGGCTGCTCTTGCCGGAGTCAGGTGGCGGTTGGTTACCCTTTTCCGGCCTTTGTGGTCGGCGCTCTTCCCCTTCCTCCTCGCCGGAGCGGTTCGACTGTTCTAGGAGCGGTTTCAAGGAGTTATGGCCGATTTAGGTGTTGGCCTCTGGATATCCCGACTCCGTTGTTTTCCTCGAGGCGGTTTGGTGGAGGCTGGAACGCTCCTTCGGAGGTGTCTTTTTCAGGGTTGATCGTGGGACGCGCTTTTACTTTCTCCTGGCTGTGGATCGTTGTGACTCTGGAACGGGTGCTTCTGCTGGTTCGTTCTTTGGCCCGGTGTCTCTTCTCAGGTCTGGTCGTGGGACATGTTTCTTCTTCTTCCCGGAGGTTGATCGTCGTGGACCTGATGTTTCATTGTGGCTTACTGGTATTCCATATCTCCTGCTTTAGTTTAGTGCCCCCCTGGTACCTGTATCGTTAACTGTCGGTTATTCTGCTTCCTTCCACTTTGGTGGGTAGGACTCATCGTTTTAGAGTGTTGGCCCCGATGAGTATTTGGCCTTAGTGACATTAAGTAGTATGCCTGCAGTTTCGGTATTAGTATTATGTGTTTTGGAGGGTATTACCCTTCGAATTTTGTCGTTGTCGTTTGTGGTGTTGGCCTCCGACTCGTTAGAGCCCGTCTTTTAGTCTATGTGCCTGATGGATGGTCCTAATGCGACATGGTGGTTCACTTGCTTTAGCTGTCGGTTGGGTTTTGTCAGTATTTTTATGCTTCATATTTTGAAAAATCCGGGTTTTGACCTTTTTATTCTCCTGTACTTCATGGTAGGAAAATCTGGTATCTAGCCCCTCTTTATTGTTCAGGTCTTTATGGTTGTACAATCTGGGTTTCTAGACCTTTTTTTATTGTAATGTATCCGGTTTCTCCGGTGTGGGGCTTCAGGGTCTGCGTACCCTTTCATCTTCAGGGTATGCGTACACATTCATCGCTACTAGGGTTGTAGCTGTTGTTGTGGTCATTTTTTGTTGGAGAGTCTGTAGCTAGACTCCCTTCGCTGTACTACTCTTCCTATTTGAGAGATGTTTAATTTAAATATGCTTTGCTGATAAAAAAAACTCTTAAAACGTTAAAAAAGAGAGAACTTATTTGAACGTATTTGAAACATTAAGAGGTCATTTTGTTTGAATCGTTCTAAACAAGAGTTTAGTAGTTGGCTTATTAAAGTGAAAATGTTTTGTCGTTGTGTGTGTAGATTACCTGTTATATATAATATATGTTTGTGTTAGAATAAAAGAAATATATCAATATCACTTATCTATTAAATGGAATCGAATATGATTTACGATAATATCCATCCACGTAGATGGTATTGAGAGTTTATGTGAGTGTAATCAACGACATGATTTTTATTTTCTGGACTTCAACCATGTTAAAACTCAAAGACATCACTACATCTTTGAGGTTCTAAAAACATTACTTTGGCAGTGGAGCTTCTCTCGGGTTATTAGAGGTCTCTAGTGCTAGCTCAGGTCGTGGGACGCATTTCTGCATATTTTTGGGTGTGGATCGTTGTTGAGCTAGTCTAGCTGCTTTTGGTGTTTCGCTTCCAGGAGACTTCTTGGACGCTGACTTCCGATCTCTGTTTGGTAATTCCTCTCCCACCCTCTCCTTTCATTTGAATCGATTGGCTTCGCTTCATCTCGACCCGTTGTTTGGTGTTCGAGCTCGCCGATTATAGGTGTTGGTGTTGGCCGCCGGCGAGTGTTGAAGGCTATTCCATGGCCTGAAGTCTTTCGTTTTATTTGTTGGGTTTGGTGTGTCTCGGTGATTGTTCACTGAGTCTGTATATGCTGATAGTGGTCCTGACCACCGGCGTTTTTAGTACACTGTTCTATAGGATTGAGTGTTACTAATAATTCATGGAATTGGTTCATCTGTGATCAGGTCTGCAGTGTCGCTTGTGTGCATGTCCGTCTTGATGGCCTTTCTCGGTGGTTCATATTGGTTCTTTATTTTTTTTGTTCCCCTTATGATTCATGGTGGTGATATTAGGGTGCCTAGACCTATTTTTCGTTCGGTGGTTGTATTCTTTCAGTTTTTTGGTTGTTCTCAGTTGTTAAGGTGGGTTTGGTTTTTCTCTGTTTTGGTGTTTGTTCTCTGGTCTCTTTCATTTGGTTGAGTTGTGGCCTTCTGGTCTTGTATGTCTGTGGTTTGGTGTTGTTTATGTCATGCCTCAGGTTGTTGAGGTGGTTCATTGAGGATCCTATTAGACTTGATCACTCCTTCACTGTACTTCACTCCTTGCTCTTCACTTCAAATAGCAGGTTTTATATATTGCTTAGTTGATAAAAAAAGAATTGTCTTTTCAGATAGTTTTAATATATATTTTTTTAATGAAAGTTGTTCATATGAGTAATTTAAAAAGTATATTGAAAACATAAATGATCTGAATGAAAGAGTGAGATGTAATCCTGAACAAGACATAATCTGGAACATGACTAAGACGTTAATTTTATGAGTAATTTATTTGGGTAATCTAGATGAATATGGAGGAGGTAGGTCTTCTTGCCGATGATAGTCCGGCTCTGACTAACTTCGATCTTTTCTTGACTCGACCTGATAACACATGTGGTGTCAACTGAACAGTCTGGTCTCACGATGGAGACCGTTTCGAGCGACTAGGGGAGTACCGAACGTCCAAGTGAAACACCAGGAAAAGGGAGATCTAGTGGTTCGTAGTGATGTTGACCATGGTAGGTCGAGATGTGCGTCCCCACACAACCCTCGTTGTTTGAAGGCTCTCAATCTAGCGAATTAGGTTGAGGAGTCTAGCTGTCACCCGCTTCTACCGCTATGATCAACAACTGATTCCACTCTCCTTAACTCCGATTAGGGGTGTTAGGGTCCGAATCCAACGGATGGGATGGGGCGTCTATACACAGACTCTCTGATTGATCAGATACGCCACAGTCATGCCGCCTGATCCAAGATCAGGCCTTCGATGATTGGGGGAGATCGACAGTAGTTGAGGAAGTAGGCATACGGTAGAGACGACATTGGAGGCGGAGTCGGCGACTGTGGTGGTGAAGGAAGAAGTGGCGGTGGTGACTCTGGTGGTAGAAGAGGAAGTGGTGCTTGATCGTGATCGATGGTGGGGGAGGGCGGGGGCGCTGATGGCGAAAGAGGCGGTGGCTCAGGAGGTAGAGGTGCTGGTGGAGGCCATTTAACCATCGGAGGAAAAGGGAGAGGCTGGTCGGGCGGTTGAGCATGCAACAAAGTACTAGAGGAGGGTTCATAAGTTGCTTAATCATGTCGCCCGTTACGGCTTTGGGAGATTGTCTGGGACGGTGGGGATGGCGGTGGCGTTTGTGGTGGCGGTGGAGAGGAAAAAAGAGGAGAAAGAAACACACCCCTATGGTGAGGGCCCAGTGTAAACGGGTGAACCGGACGTAGCCCTCGGGAAGGTCGACGATGATGGAGGGGAGTTTGAGCAACAACGAGGGCTGACGGCCCAAAGACAGTAGATTGGAACACACTAATCTAGATGCAAGGGGCGACGAGGGTATTCGTACAGTAACAATAACTTTGATAATTCTAATATAATTTCTAATATAGTGTTTCTTCGTATTTTCTTCAAACAAATTATTTTAAAATCTGAATGCGAATCTTTCTTCTTAAAACACTTGCAATGCACATTTGATGTTAGTCTTGTTTAATAGTATTTTTTGTTGGTTAATTAGGATCGGAGAAAAAAGGAAGTTGAGTTTATACATGTATATTGTTTTTAGTGAAAAGCACTGCTTATACTATTAATTAAAATAAAAGAGTCAGTGCATAGATAGGTTCCCCTAAAAGGTCCATTTCCCACAAACCCTATGACAAATCTCTGGTATCACAAACTATGTTTCTAAAAACAATAAAGAAGCAAAAATCGGGTACTATCGAGACTCGCTCAAGATAGTGCCTCAACGTTTCTTGATCATATGGAATGGATTATTCTCATCGCGAGGAGTGCAATCGAAATTTATCTCAACACTACCAAGGGGGCATAGGTTTGTACTAGGGATCCATCCCGGGTATGGTCTCTAAAGACTAGGTTGGCTCTCACTCCTCCTAGCGAGGTTGCTTTCTGACCCTCGCATGATCTTTTCGGGGTTCTCCAACTTCTCCTCTCTTCATACCCATCTTCGTAGATGGGACAATCCATAAAGTGTTAATCAACCCACCCATCGAGGATTGACCGACCTCCCGAATGGTCCAGCCTGGATCTCAAATCACATCCATTGTACCCCATGGGTTAGGTACAATGTTTGGGATTAAAGTTGGTCCCCTTCCCCGAATTCCTTCTGTACAATGTTTGGGGTCAAATCCGAGAACCATAATGGGATGTGTAAGACCCGCTCCCGGTCGAACCGGTGGCTTTTCAAGCAAGTTTGACTTTCTACCAGAAAAGTCAACCGATGACTCAAGAAGTCACTCGGGGCTTTTCCGGAACCCAAACGGCTTAGCCGTCATCACGGTTGGCTTAAGGGGATAATTTCCTTTCGTTTGAGTATAATGTTGGAGGAAGTCAAATTTAGCCAAAACGGGACTTTTTATCGACTAAAGCAATATTTTATTGGGCTGGAAATTATTTTGGAAAACTAAAAGAACCTACTTGGACACTTGTCCCTTTTTGGTTGAAAGAGAGAAAGGGGAGTGGTCTTGGACCATTATACCCTCCCAAAAGCTTCTACAAGGGATTCTAGCTAAAGGGCTTTTAGTCATTTAACACATCTAGGTATTATATGAGTTTGGAAAAGCAAAACCAACCTATTTTTGGTGGTGTAGCCGAAATTTGGAGGAGAAGAAAGAGAGAGGAGCTCCCATGGAGCTTTGAAGAAGAAGCAAGGAAAAAGAGGCTACTTGAAGTCTTTCTCTAGCCATCCTTTCTCCAAATCCTTACCATCTTCTTCATCTCACTCTCCTAGAGGTAATGGAACTCTCTAATTCTCTTTTCCCTTCATCTCTTTTCATGGGTCTTGGTTGAAATTGCTAGATATTGTTGGGTTTGAGTGGAAATGGTGTGAGATGATGTTGATGAGAAGCTTTGTTGGGTTTTTGTGGGAAATCCTTAGTTTGTTGGAGCTTTTGAGTTGTTTATGATTTGACGAATCATTAGAAACTTGCTTTTTGTTGATTCCTACCACTACCATGGGAAGAGGAGTATTGGAGGTATTTGACTGTTTTGGGAGTAGGAAGTGGTAAAATTTGGGGTTTGAAGGTGGTTTTTCGGAGAAAAGGAGCTGGATGTTGAAGAAGGGCGAAACTGCCCTGGAGCGCCACGGATCCGTGACGGATCCCGTGACGGGCGACGTCACGGCTCCGTGAGGGAGTCCGTGACGGCACTCGTCACGGCTCCGTGACGGTAACCGTGAGGGTTGGCGTCACGGGTCCGTGACCAGGTCCGTGGCCGAGCAGGGTGGGGGTTTCTTTGAAGGTTTTTCACCTTGTTTGACCTTGGTTTTGAGCTGAACTTTGGAAGGGCTTTGGGGGTCTTGCTTGGTGTTTAAGTGGAGTCTAATTAGCGTTTCTTTGTGTCCAAGACTTTGGGACCGAGCTAGAGGAGCAAAGATCACGCCGGAACCCGTGTGAAGAATGGAGTGGTGACCACCGGGCTTATCATCAGAGTGTTGAGAGGAAGACCTCGAGGTAGGGAAAGTCTTAACTTCTCGTTTAATTTCTTAGTATGCATGTTAGGCTAATAAAATCGGAAAGGTCCTAGAAATGCCTATAAGATGCAAATAACTAGAATAATTGTCTTTACATTTCTAATAACCGGAAGTGTCTAGTAATGCATGCTTAGGATGCCAATCACTAGTGTAACTCGCTTTCAATACTTGGGAATTGTTTTACTGGTAGAGTGGCCTTGGCAAAGCCCTCGGATTAGTTGTGTGTTAGGATCACATGCTTGGTTGTTTGGTTGTTTAGTGGATAGGATAAAGACTCTAATGAAACTAGTTGAATTGCATGCTTGAATGCTCGGTTGAAGGTTTACTTGATTGATGGTTTAACTGTACTCGATGGTAGATTGTATTAAATGTTTGCGCGATCCTTTGGTTGTTGAATCGAGTATGACTGGTTGTGCTGAGCGGTACAATCAGGTGATCGATAGACCGAAGGGTCATAACAGGTAAGTGAACGGTAAGTTGAGGTAATGTGATTCGTGTGCTGTGTGTTGTGGTGAAACTGTGATTCGTGTGCTGTGTGTTATGATGAAAGTGTGACTCGTTGTGGATTGATTACTTCGTGTTTGCTTGAGTGTATTGTTCTTTATATTTGAATATCATTGAGTTGCCCAAGAGTATGCTTCTTATGGGAGTTATACCTTGGTTCCCGAGGACATATAGTACCTTGGAGGCGTTTCCGAGAATCCCGATGATAAGCGCCCTCAGGGGGTTGTTTCCGGTAGCCTCAATGATATTCGTCTCCTCTGAACTGAGGGAAAATCCGAGAGGACACATTAGGTGTGGATCGGAGGGTGGTGACTCCACGTGCCACGACATTGTTGAATTGTCTCTTTCTTGTTAATTGCCAAGCTTCATCCCCTGGATTTTGATTAAGAAACTGTTGGACCTAATGGTCACCTTGTTATGTACTTTCTCGACTGAGCGCAAGCTCACCCCTATGAGTTTATTGTTGTGATTACAGGCAGGATTGAGGAGTAGAGGCTCGGGAGCTTCTTGGTGTTGGTGTCTATTAGAGATTTCGGTTATGTTTTGATTTTCATTTGTCTTTTTGAACGAAGCTGTTGAAGGATTATTATTACACCCCTGGAGGGTTACTTATATTTTAAACTGACTTATGTGGATCTGAGTTTTATATTGGAGATTTTCAGGAAGTTACTGTTGAATTATTGCATTTAAAATCGTTTCACTTAAGTCACGTCTCGAGTCCGGTCAAAACCGGTTTTGGGGCGTGACAATTTGGTATCAGAGCCTGGTTTCATTTGAAACAGGTGTCTTGTGAACTTGTTTTCAAACCTCGGACCAAAGTCAATTAGGTGGGTAGAGTTAGGGAGTCTGAGTCGTGATACTCAGTGATGCGATTTGGAAACATTGACGCGGAGAGTTGGAACGACATGAGTCGTGAGTCGCGTTAATGTTTGTCCTAAATGAAATCTTTACACCGCAATGTTTGCATTACTTGATTGGTATCTTCTCCCTAGCGATCGGTGAAGCCGAATGGTTGAGATCGGAATTGGAGTAACAGGCAGTGATCGACCCGCTATGCACTCATTGTAGAGTGAGCCAATTGTTGGTGGCGTTGCCATTCGGGTGGATCATTTCTGAAAAAATTTCGGGTTGTAGTTTGGTCTTACTCAATTGTTGACATGTTTGATTGACCAATATTCTGGAGCATGAGTACTCCATGTGTGCTTGTATTGAGTTTTTTGGGAGGGGCACGAGAACCCCGTATCCCGTTGTGTGAGAACCTTGGGTGGGGCACGAGAACCCCGTATATCGTTTGTGTTGAGGATGTTGGTGGGGCACGAGAACCCCGTGTGCCCGTGTGTGGCGAGTTTGGGGCACGAGAACCCCGTGTACCCGTGTGTGGCGAATTTGGGGCACGAGCACCCCGTAGTATTTGGGAGCACGAGAACTCCGTTTATTGATTGTGTTGTGTACTTGAAGAGCATGAGAACTCCGCGTACCTTTGTCTTGTAAATTGTGATGGTGATTGTCCCGCTTAAGCGCAGGGTTAAGGGAAAAATACGAATAGGTCATGCCGAAATTTTGGTAGAACTAAAATGTTTGCACTATCATGGGCTGACTCAGGGGCGCCACTGTAGTCGAGCGTGATGGTTTAATGTCAAGTGGTTACAATGAGGTTCGGGGACGCCTGAATCGGGTTGTAACAACATGAGATCGACATGAAAAGGTTTGGGTAAAAGTTAAGAAATGGGAATCCACGGAAGGGAAGGAAATGTTAAGGGTGATTGTTGAATTGAATTGTGTTAAGTGCTAAACCCCTCTTTGTGGAAGGATACCCGAGCAAGGGGTATGCCTGTTGATTTGTGCTTGTGTGGTGTGCTTGAGTTGGAACCCTCCTGTGGGAGTTGGTGGTTGACTGCTTAAATCGCTGGTTGTTGTTGTGAGACGCATAGAGATGCGAACTTGTGTGCTATTATATATGAGTATATTTATCTACTAAGTGTGAGAGGTGTAAACTGTGGGTGACTTCTGTGACGCGTGTGAACGTCCTTGTAACGTGTGAGAACCATTGTTTGAACAAAGTACTGAACATGTGCGTTATCCGTGCATGCGGATAGACGACATGGCTCGTACATATGTTCCGAGAGGTACCCGGAGCCGCCCAGTTGGGGGTCCGAGTCAGGCACCTGCCGCTGAGCAGGAGGGGGCAGCTGACGCCCAGGGTGCTGCTTCCACAGAGCATCAGAGCTTTGAGGGTGGACCATCAGGGTCTCCACCCAGGACATCTCCAGTTGCAGAGCCGACTCAGACGACCCCTCTCGAGGAGGTGGTTCGCGCTGTGCTAGCAGCCTTGAGTGTGCAGCAAGGGACTACAGCACCGGCACTAGAGCCCGTGCCTGTTGCTTCAGCAGATTTTGGTGAGAGGCCAGGCCAGCTTGATAGCCTCACGGCCCAGTCGCTCAGAGAGTTTCGTAGACTCGGTACGCCGAATTACTCCGGGGGAGCGGACCCCGAGGCAGCCTCGGGCTGGTTGGAGCGGGTTACCCGCAACCTCGATACCTCTGGGGTATCGGAGGGGCACTTGAGAGTTTCGTTTGCCACTTTTCAGCTTGAGGGAGAGGCCTACTACTGGTGGCAGTCAATGTAGGCCAGAGTCGGCATTGATTTTCAGTTGTTCAACAGGCTGTTTCTGGAACAGTACTTCCCTCGCTCCATTCGAGATGACAGGCGCCAACAGTTCCTGGAACTGCGTCAGAGAGGACTGAGCATTTCTGAGTATGCAGTGATGTAAGACCCGCTTCCGGTCGAACCGGTGACTCCGGAAGCCACTCGGGACTTTTCCGGAACCCAAACGGATTAGCCATTATCACAGTTGGCTTCAGGGGAGAAAACCCTTTTGTTTGAGTATAATATTGGATAAAGTCAATTTTGGTCAAAACGAGACTTTATATCGACTAAAGCTTCTTTTTTAAAAGTGCTGGAAAGTAAATTGGAAAATTAAATGAGCTAGAGGGACACTTGTCCTCTTTTGGTTGAAGGAGAGAAAAAGGGATGATCATTGTCCCTTTTACCCTCCCAAAAGCTACTACAAAGGAATCTAGCTCAAGGGCCTTTAGGTCTTTACTTCTTCTAGGTATTATATTGGATTGGAGAAGCAAAATCAAGTCATTTTCTTCTTGTTGTAGCCGAAACTTGGAGAGGAAGAGAGGAAGAGGAGCTCTCATGGAAGCTTGAAGGAGAATCAAAGAAGAAGGAACCATTTGGAGTCATCCTCTAACCATCCACCCTCAAAATCACTAGCATCCTCTTCATCTCATCACTCTAGAGGTAATGGAACTCTCTAATCCTCATTTCTCTTCATCTATTTTCTTGGGTTTTGGGTGAAAAGTGCTAGATGATATTGGGCTTGAGTAGAGATGGTGAGAGATGGTGTTGATGATGAACCTTGTTGGATTTTGGTTGAGAAATCAATAGTTGTTGGAGATTTTGAGGTGGGTTTGATTTGATGAATCCCTGGAAACTTGTTTGTGTGTTGATTCCTACCATGGGTAGAGGAGTATTGAAGGATTTGGACTGTTTTGGGAGTTGTAAGGGGTAAATTTCTGGGTTTAAGAGTGGTTTTTCGGAGTTTTGGAGCTGGAGGTTGAAGAAGGGCGAAACTGCCCTGGTGCGCCACGGATCCGTGACGGATCCCGTGACGGGCGACGTCACGGCTCCGTGAGGGAGTCCGTGACGGCACTCGTCACGGCTCCGTGACGGTAACCGTGAGGGTTAACGTCACGGATCCGTGACCAGATCCGTGACCCACCAGGGTGAGGGTTTCTTGAGGGTTCTTGAGAGTTTTGGCATCTTGGTTTTGAGCTGAACTTTGGAAGGGTTTTGGGGGGGGGGGTCTTTCTTACTGTCTAAGTGGAGCCTAATTAGTGTTTCTTTGTGTCCAAGACGTTGTGGATCGAGCTAGAGGAGCGAGGATCACGTCGGGAACCGAGGAAGGAGCAAAGTGGTGATCACCGGACGTCATCAAAGCGTTGAAGAGGAGGACCTTGAGGTAGGGAAAGCCTTAACCTCTCGTTTACCATGCTTAGCATGCATGCTAGGTTAATAAAATGGAAAAGGTCCTAGATATGCTTATAGGATGCGAATAACTAGCTTAATCGTCTTTCATTTTCTAATAACCGGAAGTGTCTAGTGGTGACCGAATAGGATGCCAATCACTAGTGTAGCTCGCTTTTAAATACTTGGGATGTGATTGCCTGGTAGAGGAGCCTTGGCAAAGCCCTCGGATTAGTTGCTTGTTAGGATCACATGCTGGTTGTTGATTGCTTAGTGGATAGGCTAAAGAGTCTAACGAACTAGTAGAATTGCATGTATGCGTGCTCTTTGAAGGCTATTATATTTGGTTGATTGTATTCGTACTTGCTTGTTGGTTGTATTTGATTGAGTACTTGACTTACTTGAATGCTTGTTTGGAGCATCGAGTATGACTGGTTGTACCGTACGGTGCAATCAGGTGATCGATGCCCCGGCGGTCCGAAACTGGTAAGTGAACGGTAAGTTGGAATTGTGTGATTGGTGTACTATGTTTGCGTGATTCGTGTACTGTTTGTTGCGGTGAATTGGTGATGTATGAGTCATGCGTGGTATTGAATTGATGGTTGTTGAGCTTGTATTATGTCGTGTTTCGGGTGAGTGCGTTATTCAATTATTAACTGCTTGTTATTAAATTGTCCAAGTGTATACTCTCCATGGGAGTAATGCACTTGGTTCCCGAGGACATAAAATCCCTTGGAGACGTTTCTGAGAAGTCCGATGATAAGCGCCTCGAAGGGTTGTTTCCGGTCGCCTCAATGTTATGCGTCTCCTCTGGATTTGAGGGAAAATCCGAGAGGACACGTTATGTGGATCGGAGGGTGGAGACTTCATGTAACACGACATTGGTTGACTTCTCTATTACCTGTGTTTGTTAACATATTTGTGGTTGACTTTATCTTTGATCTGTTGATTTGAAGATCCACTTGGTTACGTGTTTTCCCTACTGAGCGTAAGCTCACCCCTGCGAGTTCTTTGTTGTGTCTACAGGTTTGATTGAGGAGTAGAGGCTTGGGAGCTTCTCGATGTGGGTCCCGTAGAGACTTCATGTTTATACCCTTTGGTTTAAGAACAGTTTTTGTAAGACTTATTATTACACCCCCTGAGGGTTATTTCATGTTTTGAACTACGTTTTGATGGATTCGAGCTTTAGTATTGAAATTTTATGGTTTGAGGTACTTATTGGAGGTTTTCAAGGTTTAAATATTGTTTTATTGTTTATTCGTCTTCTATTACCCGTCATGCCTCAAGTCCGGGCGATAACCGGATTTGGGGCGTGACAGTGAGGTTTACTTCTCTGGTCCGCTTCGCGCCAGAGTTGGTTCAGACTGCGGACGACCGATGCAGGAGATTCGTGAACGGGCTCATCCCGTCGATAGCCGACAGGGTCATCGCCTTCAGGACCGCTAAGTACTCCACACCCTTGGATCAGGATTTAGCCATGGAGAGACACTTCAGAGAGACTGCCAGGGTGCGAGAGAGTAGGTCTAGGCCGAGTGGCTTTGTTCAGCCGTCTGATCGTCGAGACCGACGCAGACAAAGAGTTGCAGGATCCTTTCAGCCTCAGTTTCAGCAGGATGGCATGCGCCGAGCAGGGACCGTAGCGTCAGTTGGACCCGCCCCGGTGGCACAGCTGTGTCCTCGGTGTGGACAGCAGGGTCACCTGGCACGAGACTGCCCGAGGGGCAATGGACCTGTAGAGCGCCTTGATGATCGTCCCCATGGGACCAGAGACAGACAGTAGAGTGAGCCGAGGGTGTGTTATCAGTGTGGCAGCCCCGACCACTTCGTGCGTGCGTGTCCTGAGCTGGCACAGCAGGGGGGACAAAGGGTATGCTACCAGTGTGGTCGATCTGACCACTTCATTCGGACGTGTCCTGAGCTAGCTGGTGGAGCGCCTGCACCGAGGCCCCAGCAGACTCAGACTCGCCATACACCACCTCGCCGACCACGTCAGGCACAGCAGCAGAGGGCTCCGCGTCAGGCGGCGGGAGCAGCAGGTCAGAGGCACCAGCCGAGAGCTGGGCAGCAGGTGGCACTTCCCCCACCATCGAGAGGAGGACCACCGGCACAGCAGCGCCGAGTCTTTGTAGTTACTGATTCCAGAGTTGAGAGGCCGTACGCCGGCCATGAGGCCACTCAGGGTACGTGTTTACTTTATAATTCGTGGGCTTCATTTTTGTTTGATACGGGAGCTTCCCATTCGTTCATCTCTTCGTCTATTGCTTTTTCCTTGGGTTTACGGGTGGAGACTTTGAGTCAACCCCTTTGTTTGGAGACCCCGGTTACGGGTGAGGTGGTATTGAGCACCATTTGTAGAGACTGTGCGATTAGGGTGGCAGATTGCCCCTTTCTTGGTGACTTACTCGTTCTTGATATGAACGCCTTTGACGTGATTCTGGGTATGGACTGGCTCGCGAGGTATCGAGCGACGATCGATTGCTATCGACGTCAGGTGACAGTGAGGTCAGGTGACAGGGTGATCACGTGTGTTTTGGGTAGCAAGAGCGGAGTTCTCCTATCCGCCTTGACTACGGGATCTGAGGCAGAGATCGTGCAGAGTAGCAGAGAGCTACCGAGGGTAGTGCGTGAGTTCCCGGAGGTCTTCCCGGATGAGCTATCAGGCTTGCCGCTAGCGCGCGAGGTGGAGTTCAGGATCGATCTGATCCCGGGTACGGCGCCGATCTCGATGACGCCGTATCGGTTTGCGCCAGCCGAGTTGGTCGAGCTAAAGCGACAACTCGAGGAACTTCAGCAGAAGGGTTTCATCCGCCCGAGCGTATCTCCGTGGGGAGCACCCGCCCTCTTCGTGAAGAAGAAGGGTGGAGCCTTGAGGATGTGCATCGATTACCGGAAGTTGAACCGGGTGGCAGTGAAGAACCGCTATCCGATGCCGAGGATTGATGATCTATTGATGAAATAAAAGTTAGGTAGTTTGGTATAGGTCGAAGAAACCCGAACCAGATCTTGAAATTTCTGAAACCTAAACCGCAGTGACCAGCGTAGTGGGTGATCTAGATTGTCCCAAAACCGCACCTTGACTACCCCTCCCCGACAAAAGCCTCATTGGTCGCACGAGACATCCACACATCCTCCTAATTTTTCCCCAATCGTCTCCCCGGTAGCCTTTGTCTGAAACCAAAGGTGGTAAACCCATGGTGTGGACCCAGAGTTGCAGTCAGTGTAAGTTAGGAAAGTCCCATGCCAGAGGGTCAATGTCTCCCAATAGTAGAGGACGTCCATCAAAACACTTAGGTTCATTCTTTCGAACCCAATCCCGAACCTCTTGGGTGTCGAAGTAGAATGCAAAAAACCTCGAGCCCGACGTCGTTGATCACCAGACCCGACGCCGATCGACCCCACACCTGGGTGATAATCCGGATCATGAAATCCTTCCAGGGAGGCCGTAGGGTCAATAGTTTCCCAACCTTGTTGAACCGCTGGCGAGCTAGTATGGCAGGGTTCGCCGGCGTGAACGACACTACCAAATCCATGTCCTCCTCCTCCATTGATATATATCAGGATGAGAGGTTTTCCTAGGTAGTAAACATGTACGAAAATGCTAAGGACGGGTTTGTGGGCTAGAGGCTGCGGGTGGATCGAACGGAACTAGGTAAAACTTCCCCGAAATCATCAGGAGGTCTTGTTGAGTCGGCTGCGGGAGGAGTGGAGCAATGTTGTGGATTGGTGATGAGATCGTAACCGGAACAGGCAACGGTGGCCAAACCATATCCCCCACATACTCAAGTCCGTCCGGAAACGATGGCATGGGCGCCGACATCATCTTGCTTAGAGAAGAAGCTAGGTTTCGACCTTTACGGGTCGTCTCCTCTTAGGATTATTCGAGAAGACACTGGAAAATTCCTGCCCGGGGTGAAGGGAACGATGGTAATGGTCATCTTGGAGGCGACAACTCGATCGTCGGTATCAAAAACAAAATCCTACAACAACAATACAAAGAGAGAACAGACTCGATCGTCGATATCAGGGCCGAAACTTGGTCCGACAACCCTTGTTAGGATGCTCTAAACAGCGGCGGAGGCCTAACCAATCAAAGTTAAGATGTTTTTATTCATACAAAATTATTAGTTTTTATTTGAAATTCCCATTATTATTTCAAACCTCATAAATGTGAAATTCCAACCTAATCCAGCTAGAAAGGATCAACATGGTAACCCAAGAATGTCCCATGAACCTAACCAAAGAGAAGAAAAGAAGTAATATATGTCAAGAAACCCCAAAACCCTCCAATTATTTCCAAATAGCTCCCATTTTTGGCAACCCAAACACACCCTTAAATATATCTCCTCTTTCCACTAAAATGCACAAATCAAGCCCCAAAAACAACTCACCTTTGGTCTCGATTGCATCATTCTTGTTTGGCCGTGTAAAATTGACTCAGTCCACTCTCTCTCTCTCCCTCTTTCTTCTGAACCTTCTCAATTTTATACTCTCTTCTCTCACTCCGATGCCTTAGCTCCCTTTATCACTTATATATAAACACTCAAATCTCTCCCAAACCCTCCATCAATTCATGTTCCTTCTCTCTCCTCATCTTCTTCCTCACTGACAAGAACAACTCAAAACAGAGCAACTTGGTACAAATCGAATCATGAAGTTCGGGAAGGAGTTCGTGTCCCAAATGGTGCCGGAATGGCAAGGGGCTTACATGGACTATGAGCTCCTCAAGACCCTTTTGAAAGAGGTCCACAAAACCAAGCAGAGACCCGCCGCCGCCGTCGCCGCCGGCGGGCCGGGGCTGAAGCGGAAGATCTCTCTTTACAGGGCGTTCAGCGGGCTGACACAGCGGCGGGAGCCGACGAGTCCTGGGTCGCCGGACATCGAGTCTCAGGCCATTCTGGTGAACTCGGTGAACAGAAACGGTGCGCCGAGCTATGAGACCACGTTCCTGATGGCCGCCGAGGAGGGCGGCGAGTACGAGCTCGTGTACTTCCGGCGGCTTGACGACGAGTTCAACAAGGTGGAGAAGTTTTATAGAGATAAGGTCTCGGAGGTTGTTAAGGAGGCTGAGATGTTGGGGAAGCAGATGGATGCTCTGATTGCTTTCCGGATTAAGGTCGAGAACCCGCCGGATCTTTTCGACCGGAAAGCTGAAATTACCCGCCTCGCCTCCGATGTCGCCATCTCCGCCGCCGCCGTGGCCGCCTCTACTCCTCTCGGTGCCCGGAAATCAGCCAGCATCAGGCTCTCCGCCAGCAGTATGGCCCAACCCAATCCCCTGTTTTCCTCTGTTTTTGCTCTGTTTTCCTCTGTTTTTCCTCTGTTTTTTTGTTTTTCTGATCAATTGAGGTTCGGTTTTGGCAGGGAGAGTTCAGATGGACGTGATCGAGGAAGGCCCGAGCATGCACGAGAGAGAAGAGGGCACGATCGAGGAAGAAGAAGACGGTCACGAGGAGAGCAGAGCCACCCCGAAAGAGAAGCTCCAGATGCAAAGACCGGCGATGAACATAGTACCACCGACGAGGATAGCTCCGATGGAGGTTCTCGGCAACGTGAAGATGCACAACCACCTCGAGACCCCTCGGTCCACGATCAAGAAGGTCTTCAAGGTCCCGAAACAGACCGAGCTCAGCTTCACCAGAGAGAACCTCAGGAAGGTCGAGGACCAGCTCCAGAGAGCCTTCGTCGAGTTCTACCAGAAGCTCCGGCTACTAAAGAGCTTCAGCTTCTTGAACACTCTCGCCTTCTCCAAAATCATGAAGAAATACGATAAAGTTCGTGACTTTTTCGAAAACCCAATTCGTTTCTGGTCTTGAATTCGTCAATGATCCAATCTTACGATTGAATTCGTGTTTTTGTCGTTGTCGTTGTTGTTGTTGCTGCAGATAACGTCGCGAACTGCATCCAGACAGTACATGAGAATGGTGGATAACTCTTACCTTGGAAGCTCCGAGGAGGTGACCAAACTCATGGAAAGAGTCGAAGCCACATTCATCAAGCACTTCTCCAATTCGAACAGAACCAAAGGGATGAACATATTGAGACCTAAAGCTAGAAAGGAAAGGCACAGAACAACATTTTCAATGGGTAATGTAACTTTCATTTCTGTCCCCACTTATCAATAATGTCACCTACCCATTATTTCAAATCTCACTACCAATCATATTCGCTATCAATCAGAGTCTCACATCGAAAATATATCTGGTTCAGTCTCACACGATGGATTATCTTAATCGATTTGCTTGTGAAGACGTGTATTGAGTCATTGACATTTATTTTCAAGATAATACATTCTCATGTGGTGAGGGGTGCTTTGAACTTTTTACATTGTTTGGATGGAAAAATAACAAAAAATTGACGATTAGGTATCAAACTGTAGTTAAATATTTGATAAAGTATTATATTGCAAAAAATTATAACAGGGTATTATCTTAGAAATAAATGTTTGACAGGGTATTTTGTAAAACAATTATGCTAAGATATTATCTTGCAAATAAATATTTAGCAGGGTAATATGTTGAAATTTTCCCTAAAGATTATGTTAATCGACTGCATGTGAGGAAGTGTATCGATCTATCGTTACACATGCACAATCTCTGACACAGATGGATTGTGTATCGGGTTTTAAGTGAGATTAAAATCAGACATCATTGTTAACCATCTACAATATCCTAGTTTTGAATGTGTTCTTGAACTTGTTCAATGTGCAAATTCCGCAGGTTTCTTTGCTGGATGCACTGCAGCCCTTTCAGTCGCCCTAGTTTTGATTATTCGGGCTCGAAACCTCGTGCAGCACGAAGGAGCAACGAAGTACATGAACACAATGTTTCCACTTTACAGGTAAAACTTGCTACATTAAACCTCATTTCACAACCAAAACCGTTGAAACTTAGCTCATTGTGTGACATTGTCTTGGAAGTTGAAACCCTCTTGTGTTGATATTGCAGTCTGTTCGGATTCGTGGTTCTGCACTTGGTTATGTACGCGATCAACATATTCTACTGGCGCCGTTACCGTGTGAACTACGCCTTCATCTTCGGTTTCAAGCAAGGAACAGAGTTAGGGTACCGGCAAGTTCTGATGGTTGCGTTTGGTATTGCTGTGCTAGCGCTTCTGAGTGTGCTCTCCAATCTGGATATGGAGATGGACTCGAAAACGAAGGATTACAAAGCCTTTACTGAGCTCATCCCTCTCAGCTTGGTCATGGTGAGTCAAATTTCTCGAAAATCCAAACCCATTAATCCTAATCTCGATCACTATTGATTCAACACCGATAAAGGGTCGTGGATGAAGTGACAGAAACTTCATATAGTACCCTTATACCTGCAGTTATTGCTAAGAACTGCAAAACTAGTGATTATCCCCGAACTGTCAGTTTTCGCTTTTAGTTGAGATGATCTTCTAATAATTTGCATTTTTATCGACCAACTTTACATTCTCATCGACCAATCTCGTTGATTCATCGGTGTTTACAATTTAAAACTATAATCAGGCCTTCAACCATTAGAACAGTCAGCATTATTGTTGTCCAACTTTGCATCCTCCTTTAGTTCTGATCCTCATATCTACCGTCATTATTGATGTGGAAAAAGTACTGATTTATTGATATATAGGATATAAAATTATAATCGAACCTTCAACTATCAGAATGATCAGCATTCTCATCGACCAATCTCTTGTGTTCTTGAACTTGTGCAGGGCATATTCATAGTCTTATTCCTCCCTTTCAACATCCTCTACAAATCCAGCCGGTACTTCTTCATAACCTGCCTCTACCACTGCATCGCCGCCCCGCTCTTCAAGGTGACTCTACCGGACTTCTTCCTCGGAGACCAGCTGACGAGCCAAGTCCAGGCCTTCCGGAGCCTCGAGTTCTACATCTGCTACTACGGTTGGGGAGACTACAAGCTCAGGGAGAACAATTGCTCCGCCCACAGCGTTTACCGGACCTTCAGCTTCATCGTCGCCGTGATCCCCTACTGGGCTCGGCTCATGCAGTGCATAAGGAGGCTCTACGAGGAGAACAACCCCGAGCAGGGTTGGAACGGGTTCAAGTACTTCCTCACCATCGTCGCCGTGTGCTTGAGAACCGCTTATAGTCTCAACAAGGGCTCTATGGTGTGGAAGGCTCTCGCCGGAATAGTATCTGCGGCGGCGGCGATTTATTGCACTTGGTGGGACTTTATTCATGATTGGGGTGTCTTCAAGAAAGGTTCCAAGAACAAGTATTTGAGGGACAAGCTCCTTGTACCTCACAAGAGAGTGTACTATGTTGCCATGGTGAGGACCGAGATGTGACCGTGAATCTGTTTTTGTTATGTTTATGGTTTTGGGTTTTGGGTTTTGATCTTCGATTGTGCTTGGGGTTTTGCAGGTTGCGAATGTGCTTCTGAGGTTTGCTTGGTTGCAGACTGTGCTGAACTTCTCGGTCGGGTCTCTGCATCCACAGACCGTCACCACCATTTTTGCTAGTCTCGAGATCATTCGTCGTGGCATTTGGAACTTCTTCAGGTAAATAACAGCGCTCTAACATATGTTCCTCGTTAGGATAACGGTCAGAGTCTCGTGTCTAAAAGATGATGAGCTAAATAACGCGCTTTTTAGTTTGAGCTTTAAAATGGATCGGTTTTTAACAATAATTGTCCATATCCCCGATTCATTAACGTCTTGGAGTCTGTACTTATCAGCTTGAGCTTTTAAACAGACGGGTTTTTAACAATAACAGCTCAGATCACTGTTTTATCTTGGAGCAGACCTATCAGCATGAACTTTTAAGCGGATTGGCGTTTTAACCATAACGGTTCATATCACTGTTTTCATTAACATCTACGATCCTACATCTATCATTTTGAGCTTTCTAGCATATAGGTTTTTAACTAACATCTTCGAGTCTGTATCTATCAGCTTGAGTTTTCAAGTGGATCTGATTCTGAAAATAACGGTTTAGGTTGTCGATTTTGATCCTCGTACTGGAATTAATCTTTTGTTGTTGGGTTACAGATTGGAGAATGAGCATTTGAATAATGTGGGCAAGTACAGAGCATTCAAGTCAGTTCCATTGCCATTCAACTATGATGAAGATGATGACAAAGAGGAGTAGAGTAAAAAAAAAGTGAAAAAGAGAAGCTTACAAGATAACTATCAACAATGGAGGGTTGAAAGTAGGCATGTCATTCTAGACTCTATTTTCTTTGGTGGGGATGAGAATTGTGTCATCCAAATTTTCAATAGGTTGTTATTCTTCATTTGGTTTCTATTGTTTTGGCATAATCCGATTTAATTTATCGCGATTGATCGATTAATAACATCTTTATTAACCGTGTTTTGTACCTTTAATCAAAATTTACTCTTAATCTAATCACATCTCACACATACTTTTGTGATTTATTTGGGTTCGAACTCATGATAACACTGAGATAAATCCAGACCTTCGATTTTTTTAAGTAGCTTTATATAAGCTTTTCTCTATAAAAAAAAGAGCGCCTTCCTCCTTCTAACCCTAGCCCAGACTCCGCCGCCGCCCCTTCCTCTTGCCGGCTCCGGCCACGGCCATCACGGCAGTGGCTGTTGCCGGCGAGGTGACTCTCTCCCCTTTCTCCCAAACCCCTTCTCTCCTTTTCCTTCTGGTTCCGTCGCCGTCGACGGTGTGGTACTGCTGCAGGTGCTGAGCCGTGCTTCCCGGAGGCGTTTCTGGCCGACCTCCCTTGGTGCCGGAGTGGACGGAGCTTCGGCTCCGGCCTTCCTCGACTTTCGTGCGAGGAGCTTCGCGCTCCAGATCCAGATCTGGCTTTCACGTCCTTGCCGGATCTCGGATCGCTGCTGCCCAGACGCCAGTGCGTGCTGGTCGTGCTCGTTGGGGTGCTGCTGCCGGAGTGAGCTGGTTGTGGAGCTTGTTAGCTTCGACATTAGCTCGATTCATCAAGATGCAAGCTTCAAGGATGGATTGCCAGGGCAAGTACGTGCCCTGGCCGTGTTCAAGTGCGTCCGAGAGACGGCCATGGACGACGGCGAAGACCAGTTCGCCTACCAGGCAGTAGTGAAGATCCAATGCCATATGTTACTCTTTTTCCGGTCATATCTGTTCTTGTCTGGCCAGTACGGATGCTTCTTCAGTCACCGGAGCTAGCAGGCTCAGGTCGTTCCTCCCGATAAGATCTGGTTGTAGGCCTGCTGGAGGGGAAGCTCCTGCCTTCGCCGGAGGCTTGCCAGAGACTCGCCGGAAAGTGGTGCCGCCGTTCGTCGTGGTTTGGTTAGGGCACCGGTTTGTACAGTCGCCACACTGTGTTCCAAGGTTTCGGTTCCATTAATCTGACTACAACAGGACCTCATTTGGAATTAAAGGAGACGTTGCCCTCTAGCCTTGATTCTCTCTGGTGGCGCGGAAGGTTATCCCGACCTCCTCGGGCTTCCCAGGGGCAGAATCGCTGCTCACCTCTCTCGGCTCCGGTTTGAAGAAATTCAGGTTCTCTTCATGCGCTCTCGGTGCTGGCCGAAACGCTAAGCGGACCCTCTGTGAGTTCGAAGTCGTCCGATCCTACTATCGCGCAATTTCACTGAAGCCCTTTACCTACACCATGTCGGAGTGGTTTGAGATGAAGCTCTCACTGAAGGGACTCTCCGACGAAAGTAGGGGCTCGTGAGGTCGTGTGGTGTCAGCTCGGTTCGTTGCTAGGAAAAGCACTTGATTCTAGGGTTAGACTTTGGGTAACTTCTCGATTCTGGAGTTCTTGGATGTGGTTGGAGTTCTTGATCTCACCGGTGGTAGCTGATGTCTGACAGTTAAGGCAAGCCTAGTGTTCGGTAAAAATATCGGGTCCCCTACAGACGATTCTCGGTGTTGGCCGGTTTCGTGTCGAGGACCGGCACTAGTTCATGCCATGATGGTCAGTTCTGAAGTTGCCTTCGCGGGTGCCGGCTCGTGGTTGTATTCCGAGTGCCATGCTCGTGGTGGTTTTCCGAGCGACATGCTCGTGGTTGTGTACTGAGCGCCATGCTCGTGTCTGTATTCCGAGCGCCATGCTCGTGGTTGTATTCCGAGCGCCATGCTCGTGTCAGGTTTATGAGCGCTATACTTGTGTCAGGTTTATGAGCGTCATGCTCGTGTCAGGTTTATGAGCGCCAAGCTCTTTGTTGTGGTTTTTTGTTTAGGTCTGTAGACAGACTTTGTACTTCTTCAATTTTTGAAGAGGTTTTCTTTTAATAAAAAAAAATTGCTGATAAAAAAAAATGATCACACTGAGACAGTCACCATACGTGACAGGGCCATTCATACTGTTTTACCTCTAATGCAAGTTGATATGAAAAACATTCATTATCTTTAAGTTATTAATTCAAAGCTAACATGTCGGTGTTGATTAATGGGGCTCCCAGCGCGGATTTTGAAACTGAAAATGGTATTCGGCAGGGATGTCCACTTTCGCCGTTCTTATTCTTGTTGGCGGCGGAAGGGTTGAATCAGATGCTTTTGGACGGTATATAGGGTGGTGATTTCAGTGGTGTTGAGATAGGGCGTAACGGTCGGCTTGTGTCTCATTTGCAGTTCGCTGATGATACCATCCTTTTTATCAAGGGTGACGAGTCGGGCTCGAGAAATGTGAAATACCTTTTGGACCTCTTTCAGACAGTGTCGGGACTCAAGATTAATTTTGCAAAGTCCAAAGCAGTATTATTGAATGGGTCGTCTTTATCTGATGATATGATATCGAACATTGTGGGGTGTGAAGTTTGTGATCTACCTTTTCCTTACTTGGGGTTTCAGTTGGGTCTTTCGCCTAGGAGACTCAGTTTTTGGGAGCCTGTTTTCATTCGGGTGAGAAGATATTTGAATGGTTGGAAGGCGAAGACTTTGAATATTGCTGGCCGAGTAGTGCTTTTAAAATCTACCTTGGCAGCTCTTCCGGTTTTTTATATGAGTCTATTCAAGGCTCCTAGCTCGGTGATAAAGAAGCTGGAAAGGCTACAACGCCGCTTCTTATGGTCGCATAGTGTGGCCAGACGGGTTATTCACAAAGTAAAATGGGACACAGTGTGCCGGCCGAGATCAGCTGGTGGGTTGGGCCTTAGAAGATTGGAAGAGGTCAATTTGAGCCTGTTATCTAAATGGTTTTGGAGATTTGCATATGATGATACGTCTCTTTGAAAGCAGGTGATTTGTGACAAATTTAGATGGGATCCAAGAGAGTGGGATCTCCTAAAAATTGATCAGCCGAATGATCCTTCTCTCTTTGGTCACATTGTCAGTTTGGCCAGTGACTCGAGATTTCAGACTCTTTTTGGAGGTCAGAGGATTCATTGGAAAGTTGGTAATGGTACTAAGGTGAGGTTTTGGGATGATGTGTGGCTTGGTGAGGAAGCCTTTCGCTTTAAATTCCATCAACTATTTGTAGCGGCACGTGATCAAGAGGCTTTAGTCATGGATTACTAGAATGAGGACCACTGGGTATTGATTTATAGAATGGAGCTTTTTGTTCGAGAACTTGGGGAGGAACGAGAGCTAAAAGAGCTCCTGAATTCTTTTTGCTTGACCGACTCGCCAGACAGGTTAGTTTGGGTTAAGGGACCCCGTTTCTCAGTAGGGGCGGTGTATAGATTGATCACACCTACGTTCGATAAAGTCAGCTGGGCCTCGGTTTTGTGGATTAAGGGACTTCCCCCGAAATTCTGTATGTTTATGTGGTTGGTGTTGCATTCGGCTCTTCCTACTATGACTTTTTTTGGAGGCTAGAGGTTGCAGAATATCGTTAAATGAAATGAGATGTTCTTTCTGTAAGTCTAGTTTTGAAGACTTGGATCATCTGTTTCTTCACTGTAGCTTTGCTTGGACAGTGGGGGGCTTGTTACATGACTGGTGGTCTCTATCTTGGGTGATGCCGAATTCATTTCTGGCGGCTTTCGAAGGTTGGGGGGTTCATTCGAATCGCTTGGGGGGTCGGTTTGGTTAAAAATTTGTTACCTGTTGTGTGTTGGCATGTTTGGTTGCAGCGTAATGCTGTAGTTTTTCGTAGCACAAGGTTGTCGGAAGCAGAGGTGCTGGCCAGTTTAAAGCCCCATGCATACAGTATTTTGAGAATGGCAGGTGATCTTTTACCCGAGGCTTCTTTTGAGCAGTGGACTGTGGCTCTGGTTTCTTGCATTAGGGGACGCCGTCACCGAAGAAGATTCGTCATTGGAGATATGTAGTTCATGTTTTTAGTTTTCTGTTTTAGAGTATCTGTAAGTCTTTCTGCTTAGACTTGTGGTTTCAGGTTTCCAACTCGGTTTCCTGTTTTTAATAAAAAATCGCTTATCCAAAAAAAAAATTAATCGCGAGAGAGGAAAATGAAATGATAAGAGTTTGATTTGTTTAATATTTAACTTTGTTAGAATCGAGCTCGAGCCAAATTCGAGCTCAGGGCTGCACTCGTTCGATAAACAAGTCGATCTCCAACCGTACCTTTCAAGTTGAGATTTATTCATTCAATAAAATCAAAATACATGTTTATTAATTATTTATAGGTAAAAGTAAATGAAACAAGCCGACATCAAGTATTATGTATTTTCTTTCTAGCCCGTTTATACCTTTTTTTAGGGAAATATAATTCATTACTCCGAATCAAGAGCCAGGAGCCCCGGGATAGAGTCTGGCAATTGATTCAAATTCAGTACAAAATGAACTCAATTAAAAGCATTACGAGCCAACTCATGTGCTACTCTATTGGCTACTCTACGAACATGGTTAACTTTCACCCCTGGTAACTGACTTAAAATACCCTTACAATCATCAATAATCCCCCCCCCCCCAACGGAGAGGACAGACGCGTTGGACTATTGATGGCAAGGACTACTCCAAGGCAGGCAATCTCGATTGAACCTGTTAACCATTCACTACTTCTCAACCACATCAGTGCTTCCTTGACTGCAAAAGCCTCCAAGATCTCAGGGTCAGTCATATGAGGGAAAACAAAACATTTGATTCCCACCACCGTACCCTGGATGTCTCTACAAATAAAGTCGGCTGCACCTCCATGTCCTGGTACCACTGCGCCGTCCGAGTTCACCTTAATGGAACCCTCAACCGGTTTGCTCCATTTGTCAGGACCAACCGGTTGAGTAACTCCAGGAAGGTGCTGGTGTGACTGAGCTGCCTTCCACTCCGACTCCAGCTTTACTGCCGCCCTGTAAATAGCATCGGCCGGAGTGGCCTTATTATTCCAAACGCGGTTGTTCCGGGCTTTCCACAACTCCCAGCAAACAACCCCGAATAGATCCGCCTCCTCACCCGGAAATAGCCCAAAACCAGATTTATACCTTGATTCATAACAATTATTGAGAAAATGTTTCTGACATGAATGTCATTAAAATGAACAAGAGTGATTGTATACAACAAGATTTTTTTTCCGTATTTTTTTTGATAAGCGAAAATTTTTTATTAGGAAAACGTTCTACCAAAAGTAAAACGATGCGAGAAAAACAATCCTTAAAAGGACCTTTTTCCCTGACCAATACAAAAACAAATAACAATACTACAAACCAAACTGAAACAGGAAAGTAAGCTAAACAGAACACCGTCCTCCTTCCCTACTTCTTGTTTGAATTCAAGCAGAGAAATCGGTTAGAGACCGAAACAGGAGTTGAGTGTCCTGCACTCCATTCTGGAATAACCTCGTCCTCGCTAAACTCGACGTCCTCTTCAGCCTCAGCACGCTGCGGGGGTTCATAGACTGGGAACTTGGCAACAGCCCTTTTCACAGTTTTCCTACTAAAGCTCCACTCACCATCTTTACTTTGTTTAGCAATGTCGATGGTTAGGCTTCCCGCTTGACCCCCTTTATCTGACGATGTTTTGGCTCTTGTCTGATAAAAGACAACTGGAGGAGCAGTCTTTTTTGGTTGTCCTTTTTTTGGACGGCCACGTTTCCTTGGAACCTCAACGGGGACACTTTTTGGATTCAAAAGGATGTCTTTCCATGGGTGGTCCGTAGAATTAACACTTCCTTGAGGATCACACCGAGAAAAAACCTCCACTTGGGTACCGACATCCCCAGACGGCTCTTGGGCTTGCGAAGCTGCCACGGGTCCATCCTTAGACGAACTTAGACCCACACATCCACTCGGATCTGACGCCAACTCAGTACCAATGCGTTTGAAAACGTCGAACAGACTTGGATCGCTAACTGTCTTCTGAACAACTGGGCCTGAATCACCAAAAGGCCCGAAACAGCCTGGGCCTGGGCCACCATTTAACCCCATTTTACCAGCTGTTGGATCAGGCCTTAACTGATCTGGGCCTGATTCCAAAGACCCAGATTGAGAAGACCTTGGCCCGTTACCCTCAGCATCAATATTCTGCATCTGTGTCTCCACGCGCAACGATGATGAAGAGAGCGAGCCTGTGATCACGCCCGGGAAAATCTTTCCATTCAAAACCGAATCGTCAGTTATTTCGTTTCCATGAATCACGCTCCCTAGCATCGGGGGATTGGAATCTGCAACTGGAAACGCAGATTGGGGGCGAGAACAAGCACCGTCCGCCCGTGCCGGCAACAGAGTCGACCTTGTCGCGTTACCTTCCGCCACCGTGGGTGAGACTCCATCACCTTCAGACTGAAAACCAGGAGCGAGCAGATCCTCAGGAAGCCGAGAATGGATGCTCTGTTCCAATATAGGCATGCTCTGTTTTTCATGCTCGGACGTCGCCGGAGCTGAAACACGTTGATCGCCTGAACCCGGCCAAGCTAAGGCGACGAACAGAAGATAACCATTATACCTGAAGCCATTAAGGGTCTCAATTGTCTGAGAAGCCGCTTCCGAGGTCGAGAATTCAGCGAAATCGAAATACCGTCCCTTACGATTTGCCCGTTTTGCGACTGAAACTGTCTTCACTTCACCGAAAGGCTGCAATGAATGACGAATCCAATCTGCCGAGGTCCCCCATGGAAGATTATATATGAAGATCTCACAACCATTCCCGACAGTTTTCACTGGTTTGATTGCGACCTTGGAGCTCTGTTTCTCAGCCCGACCGGGATCGTGGATCTCTCGTTCCAACTCTGGTGTACTGGTGTTTACCGGTGAATTAACAGCCTCTCCGACCGGACCTGCACTAGACATGACCTTTGGTTTCCTCGATTTGGCAGTAACAGTTGCACCCTTGGCCGGAACGCCGTCCCTTTTCAAGCTCTGGTTTTTGGCTCTGGTTGAGCTGCGATTGACAGAAGACGTACTACATCCATCCTCTATGGCTACATATGCTTGATATAAAGCCAGTAAATTCGACCCAAAAGCAAAGAAAGACAAACAATTCTTACTCCGGCGAGACCTTGCTTTCCGGCCAGCAGACGTAGCAGAGAGAGAAGCCATCTGGTTTTCGCTATTTTTTTTTTTCGTATTGACAACAAGAAATATTTTTAAAATATAATAATTAGAGAGGACAGAAGGATCTCTCTCTTTTCAAAATTTGAAAAGAGAGGACAGAAGGATCTAGCTATAGAATCTTTTATAACCTAACAAGCACCACATACCGAAAACTTGATTCGTTCAAAGGATCAAACCAACAACCAATACTAAAAACAAACCCGAGCACTGGAATGAAAGCACAACCTCAACACAATCCCAACAAAGGGAGAATACAAACCCGAGCACTAGTATAAAAGTGCAACCTCAAAACAAACCCAACAAAGTAGGACAATGGTCTGAATACCGAATTTTACAACCTTAAAGCACAAGACAAAGCATGAAAAAGAGTCTAAAACTCAGATTTAGCAACCATTAAGCTCGCAAAAAAAGAGATCTGGAACCTTGATTTGTCAACCATGAAGCTCAAAAAATGAAGTCGTCCACCAATCGAAATACCCAAAACCTTAACCGAACTTGAGGGAAACTTTGTATCTCATCGGAACCCAAACTCAGCAAGTTGAGGGGCACCGACAGGCCAGCGGTCAACACCGCTTAATGACAAAGATAAACCGGTGAAGAATCACCGAAGCTCAGAACCCAAAGAAACAAGACTCCTCGAAATCCAATAATGGCCTAGAGACAATGAACAACCCGTCAAAGGACAACACTTAAAGGATTGACAGGTCCCCAACAACACAGGGCAGGGAAACAAAGGAAGTCTAGAGGAGCCTAAATCTAGGGTATGCGCAGAGCCCCAACAAGCCACAGATAAAGCCAAGGAAGAATCAAGATCCTTAAGAATCAAAGATCCAAACGATCAAGAAACTCTTTCAACGGAGAACGGATCTGGAGAAAGAACAACTACCTGGCTTCCACCATCACACCACTGGCCAAAGACTGACCCCTCCATAAACCAGATATCCGAGGTTAGAGCACGAGCTGAGCGTTTCGATACCAAAATCGGTAACCCCTCGTCGACTAACACCAAACGAGGACTCGAAGGAGAAGGCCTTTAACATTTCGAGCACAAGCCAAACCAAACCCGGAAACAGCCCAAAACCAGATTTGGCCGGCAATCAAATTTGGTCGGCAAGCTTGGATTCTCATAACCAAATGGTCCCGAGAAGCAGAGAAGGGTAAAAGAACCACTGACCCCGAGCACCACAAACAAGAACATAGACCAGAAGGACCTTCAATTCCGGAAACCTTTAAGTCCTGACCTTCACCTCCGAAGAACACGCGACGGTCTGGTCAGTTCTGGTTGAGACTGAGAGCTCCAAAAGAGGCAACGAACCCACACGACAGCGAAGCAGATATGGACGAAGACCAATCCAGATCTATAAAGCCAAGAGCAAGCCCGGTCCCGACCCCAAGAAACACCCCAACTAATTGTTCTAACGAGCATGCGAGCATCAACCTCAACCTGCTCCGATGGTCCGATCAGAACCCAATAGAAGACGAACTCCGAACGCCATCGAGCTCCCTAGATACCAAACAAGGGAGGGTGCAAGGATGGAGAAAAGACGAAGAGTGCGAGCGGGAGATGGGAAAAAGGGGGAGAAGAAGAAGAAGGTGAAGGGAAGAAGACTACCGCCGGCAGAGAGAAGAGCAAAATGACGAGGACTGTTTAAGCGGATAGGGCGACAGAGAAAGAGTTAGAGAGAAAATATATTTTTTAGAAAATCAACTAGATATCATGGTTTGTAAAAATAATTGTTTATTGTATTTTTATGCAGTACCAATATTTCTTAATTGACCACCCTCTCTAAGAATTCAGACACTACATTATTGACATCTGTCTTTACTATCCCAATCATCCACCCTCGATCCACACCATGTACTCCGTCTGGTGATGGAAGAATATGCTATAACAAAAGGAAACTTCCTGAAACCAGACACGCAACTCTTTGATCTATCTTGATATGCAGCGACTATCAGTGTTGGCTTTCTGCTTAAAACATAATGTGATCGATAATATTGGGTTGAATATAGAAACAAAGGAGAAATCAGCTAGAAACTACTCTTATCCTAAAAACTGTATGAACCAATCCAAGCCACACACATCTAAGTTTTAACATTGATGTCACATCATCACCCCAATTCCTCCCAAATTCAAGTCACTTTCATCATTTCTCACACAAGTAAGGGCATAATTGTAATAGCATGGTGCCATGTGGACAAATGTCCATTTTTTTCTTAGCCAATTCACTAATTTAATATTTTCCGATTCGTTTGAACTCCGATTAGCTTCAAACTTGCGCCAATATTTTTCTTTTTCCAATGGCTTTAAATCAAGACCAGTCATGAATATATTTTGAAGCATGAAAATAAAAAGTTATATTGGGATGATAAAAACATTGTTGAGTGTTGATAAATCTTCACAAATAAATTTTTTATATCGGGGTATCAAACTAGTGCTAAATATTGATAAAAAAACATGTACTGGGGTGATAAAAAACAGATAATGAGGTGATAAAAATCATGGTCAATTAAAAATAAGGGTGATAAACTAGAGTTTAGTGTTGATAAAAAAAACATGTGATGAGATGATAAAAACACATGTAATTTAATGATAAACATAGTGTTTAGTGCTGATAAAACTAGTGCTTAGTGTTCATAAAAAAAACATGTGATGATGTGATAACAATCATGTTCGATTTTGGAAAATGAGGTGATAAAACTAGTGTTCGGTGTTGATAAACCCAATGTATAGTGTTGATAAAAATTACCCAGACTTAACTTTTTTTTAAAATCAGCCCCGAAATAAGGGTGATAACCTAGAGTTTAGTGTTGATAAAAAAACATGTGATTGGATAATAAAAAAACATGTAATTTAATGATAAACATAGTGTTTAGTGTTGATAAAACTAGTGCTTAGTGTTCATAAAAAACATGTGATGATGTGATAAAAATCATGTTCGATTTTGGAAAATGAGGTGATAAAACTAGTGTTCAGTGTTGATAAACTCAGTGTATAGTGTTGATAAACCCAGTGTATAGTGTTGATAAAAATTACCCAAACTTAACTTTTTAAAAAAATCAGCTTCGAAATAATTTTTTTTCGTGCTTCAAAAATTTTTCATGATTGATCTTGATAGAAAGCCCTTGAAAAAACAAAACTAATGGCGCAAGTTTGAAGCCAATCGGAGTTCAAACGAAGCGGGAAAAATTAAATTAGTGAATTGGTAAAAAAAAATATGATGGTTTTACTAAAAAGCTCTTACCATTTACTAAAAAGTGCTGTTTTTTTGCACTCAACAAGTCAACAAAACAATTGCATCTCATCCATCCATTCTTAAAATGAATGGTTTAGATTGGTTCACACGGTTTTTACGTTAAAGAGTGGTTTCTATTTGATTTTTCCTCTATAGAAACATATTGTCTGTATTGGTCACAAACAGTAGCTACCTAAAACTTAAAAGTATTAAATAAAGTTTTTATGTTTTGATCACAACTTATTTACATACCTTTATAAATTAGTCACATATCATTTATATATCTTATAAGTTAGTCTCATATTTTTTACATGGAGGAGAAATCAAATACAAACCATGTCTTAACCTAAAAACTAGAGAACCAATCTAAGCCATCTATTTTAAGAATGGATGGATGAGATGCAATTGAGTAGTTGACTGCAAAAAAAACAGCACTTTTTAATAAGTGGTAAGGGCTTTTTAGTAAAACTATCATGTTATTTTTTTTAATCAATCCACTAATTTAATTTTTCCCGCTTCGTTTGAACTCCGATTGGCTTCAAACTTGCGCCATTAGTTTTGTTTTTTTAAGGGCTTTAAATTAAGATCAGTCATTAATATATTTTGAAGCACGAAAAAAAAAATTATTTCGGTGTTGATTTTTTTTTTATAAAAAAATCTGGATAATTTTTATCAACACTTTGCTCTGGATTTATCAACACTTTTACACTGATTTTATCAACACTTTACATTGGTTTTATCACCTCATTTTCCAAAACTGATCATGTTTTTATCACCTCATCGCGTGCTTTTTATGAACACTAGTTTTATCAACACTAAACACTAGGTTTATCATTCAATTACGTGTGTTTTATCATCCCCATCACATGGTTTTTTTGAAGCACGATTTTTTTTTTATTTCGGGGCTGGTTTTTAAAGAAATTATATTTGTCTAATTTTTATCAACACTTTGCTCTGGTTTTATCAACTCTTTACACTGGTTTTATCAACACTCTACACTGGTTTTATCACCCCATTCTCCAAAACTGATCATGATTAGTTTATCACACTTATTATCAAAATTGAACATGGTTTTTATCACCTCAGTATATGTTTTTATCAATATTTAGCACTAGTTTGATACCTCCGATATAAAACATTTATTAGTGAAGATTTATCAACACTCAACATTTTTTTATCACTCCAATATACCTTTTTATTTTCGTGCTTCAAAATATATTCATGATTGATCTTGATTTAAAGCCCTTGAAAAAATAAAAACATTGGCGCAAGTTTGCAGCTAATCGGAGTTCAAACGAATCGGGAAATATTAAATTAGTGAATTGGTGAAAAAAAAATGGACACTTGTCCACATCGCACCATGCTTTTACAATTATGCCCTTGCTTGTGTGAGAAAGGATGACATTGGCGTGAGTTTGGGTGAAATTGGGGTGGTGATGTGGCATCATGTGGAATGTTGGATGTTAGGTGTGTGTGGCTAGGATTGGTTCTCTAGTTTTTAGGTTAAGAAGAGTTTGTACCCGATTTCACCTCTTTTTACATGTCTTGTGAATTTGTCACATATGGTTTACATAACGATCAACACTTCAAAATAGTTCAATACAGAAGTGTAAGTTTTTACATTTAACCATCTTTATTCTTACCTCAGATCGGCAGCAGATCAGACTAACCTGCACGTCTCTACTGACCAGCTATGCATCAATATCATCAAGTAGGGCCGTTCTGAAAGATACTTTAAAGCCATGCAATTATGAACTTATTGGATTTGTTATATGTTGGCCCAATGATATAGTGATGGTTGAGACTTGAGACATATCGACAACTGCATAGCCCATGTTCACTATAATCAACATCATTTCACCAACACATCGTATCATCATCATCCATGTATCCTTATCCAAATATCTATTGACAACAATAATCTATTACATCCTCTGAAACAGACAGAAGCAAGTTCATGATGTTAGGACAAATCATGAGGACCAGGTTAGATAAGAAAAAACTTGGAGGATGGTTCACACGTGAGACACTAAGAAATGTTGATATACAACTGGGAACTCGTTGTGTCGCGTTCTGTCCAAACTCATTGTAACGACGTATAGGGTTTGGCGCAGTCTTTTGACCACCTGACTGGTCAACATTACTACAACGTCGTATTAGTGAATTCAAGTTTGTCCAAAATACCTCATGTTTTTGTTTAACACATCAATTACTTCCTTCAAACTTTCATTACGCTATAGTAATATAGTCGGTGAAAAAATTAGTTGGGAATGGATCCGGCTGAGTTAAAGCAAAGAATGAAAAAAATTCGGGTGGACACGTACAAGCAATACGAAGTCATGGTCTAAGAAACAAAATTCCGGGCAAGAGCAAGATTTAGACTAATCTCATGTTTCTTTTTTTGGGCTCATAACCCTTGTATATATTTGTAATGTTTTGATCAATGAAAAAGCAAGTCGGGATACAATATCCCAATTAAGATGGTATCAGAGCCAAAACATGACTACATATATATATATATATATATATATATCACATGGCTAGAGGCCCTAATGCTAAGTTAACTATTTTACCTTCCTCTGACATATTGACAGAGTTATGGAACGAGTTATAAAAACTCCGCCTTCCCAGCTGCATACGCGCACAATGAATTTGTGGCCTCAACAATCGTATCCAAAGATTGCGAGCCTATGAACATGCTCGTTAGGGACCCCAACATATTGAGCTGGCCTCACAACTCCGGCATCACACCTGTAGTACTAGTAGCCTGGCACTCAGCTCCCTCGAGTACATCAAAATCAAGCTCATCGGGGTATCCATCGGCGGGGAACAAGAGGAGTTTTTGGATGTGGATGACGTTATCATTGAGGTCCCAGCCAACACAGTCCTAGCTATGGATGACGCGAGATACAAATTTGCCTCGTCGGTCGTCTTCTCGTCAACAAGAGAATAACACCAAAAACCCTCTATGGTCTTATTGCCTCTATTTGGGACGTTCGGGGACTATTTTCTCAACCCCTCAGGGACAATATTATGGCATTCTTCTTTCCATCCCAAGCCTCTTTAGACGTGATTCGATCTAGGGAGCTATGTTCCTCTCATGAAACAGTGTTGCTCCTTACTCTTTTGTCGCTTGACCTCAACCTAAAACGTTGGTGTTCAAGCACGTCTGCATGGTTGTAAGGGCTTTCGACATTCTAGTGGAGGCTAGGACTTCTCAGATACGAGAACCCATCATCTCACAACTAGGAAAGAAGTTGAGGTCACAGCTACAGCTCAGCCTCGGGGATGGGATGCATTCGTATGGCTCCGAACGGAGTTGGACTCTATCATACCTCTCTGACGACACCTTGAGCTTCAATTTGAAGGCTTTCTTGAGCCCATCACTGTCTTCAGTATAAGAAGCTCCCGGAGTTTTGCTACCAATGTGGTCGCTTGGGTTACTTGAACATAGATTGCATGGCGGTTAAGCCAGAGATTTCCCGACATGTAATAAGATATTTCGACGACCTTTGGTCCCATATGGGCCTCCGAACGGATGGTTACTTCCGGTCAGATTGGGAAGCAGCATCTCGTCACCACTGAGCCCGTCTCTCACAACCGTAGAGGGACAATCCCTCATTTCTAGCCAACCAGTCAGGGGATCACCCCTGGGAGCCCCTTAGTATATGACTTTCGGATCAAAACCAACACTCTGCCGAAGATCAGATTCTCCAAATTGGTGACCGAAGGAATTTCGACCCACAATCTTGCTTGAGGAACAACAGAGTAGGCGTGCAACACTGGATTCAGGAGGACAGAAAGGTATCGGTAAGGGATCGGTAGTATCTAACCAGATTCTGATACATGTCTGACCTACAATCTTTCCTAACCCAAGCCAGTTGGGGATTTCGGGTAACCTAGGTATGGACCCTAAACCAATGGAACAACCCACACCGTCCCCGCCACAATATCTACATATATACAGTTAATCTCTCTATTGTAGCTGCCTGGTCTCAAAGATGTGTCACCAAAAAAGGAAGGTGTTTGAATTAACGGATGTTAACCCGGATGCAGTAGACAGGTACCACCCATCATCATCTAGAATATCGATGAAGGCTGTCAAACAGCCTCGTTAAGAGCCATGGTAGGTGGTACGTCGGGTGAGCAAGGTTTGGGATATCCTCCTCACCCCAAGATAGGGGCGTTATGGCTGGGTCATATTCCACGGGGCCATATCTTTCGCCGAACAACAAGTCGAAACAACCACCCTATTGAGTATTTAGATCTTTGGTTTTGCTTTATTGTGCTTATCAGCTGTTGTCATTGTTCTCCTCTTATGTTTACGTGAAAAGATGTCTATGTAACCTAGGGCTCCGCCACACCTATTTCTATAGGGGTATCCAACTATACTCTCGGTTGTAAAGGATTTATCTCACTATGTATGGCTTCAACGGGTTTACTTATGATCATTGAGTAAATCAGTGTTTCTTTTTTAAAAAAGTTTCTTGAATTTTCATAAAATTATTAAAAAAACGAAGCATTAAATTTTGTTATTCAAAAGATATTTATATTTTTAACGATATCATTGATGATGGAAACTAAATTAAAAATGAATAATCACTCTGTAGCTAGACTCTTTTCTTGTACTCCTCTTCCTCCTTGTATGCTTTGCTGATAAAAAAACAAATCACTCAGTACTAACTTGCAACAGTTATATTTAAAAAAAAAAAAACTTGCAACAGTTTGTAAAGATGACAACAATTTACAAAAAGTATAAACCATATCATCAGCTTTTGAGATTATCGCTAAATTAAATGTCTGAAACTCTTAATACCTCATATTTATGTCTACATGGTGAACAAATGACAATATAATATATATAAATTACTGAAACTCGGGTTCTGCTACGATCATCATTGATACTGAAACTCGAATTCTGGTATATAGAAAACAAGACAATCACTGGACTAACACTTTAACCAATATTATTTCAGGACAAGGTTATTGCTAAAATCTACATTTCTTCTTCAATAAAAGACTGCAATTCTGAGTTCTTCATTACATGGTGATCAACTGGTTGAATCCGTGTTCCCTCTATCTCCGCTGCAGCAGAAAAAATGTGGCAGCTTAACTCGACCGCATCCCCTACATCAACGCGATGTCAAATCATAAGAGAAAACACGCATATACATATACACAGGGACAAACTCTCGTGCAAACCCCTCTTGAAATACAAACTAAGAACTCATTTGAGAGTTTAAATCAGTGGATCCAATGACACATGCTTTTCAGAGGGTTTTGGTTATAAAATAATTTGTATATTCTGTATATTACAAGCCATTCCATTACTGATTTTTGTGTGTTAAATCTGAGTCTTTCATCTTGACGATCCAAAGATTATGATTGGTTCCTAGTTTATATTCTAAGGAGAGGGGTGGTTTTTAACTGTCACCTATCCTATATATAGGTCTCAAGTATAAACCCCCTCTAGAATACAAAACTAGAAATCAATCATAACCATTGGATTGCCAAGATGGAAGGCTCAGTATGAGCCCATATATATAGTGCCATAAAGAAGATTTGGTGTAGAGCGATACACGATTCAGACAAGTATGCACATTACTCAATCAACTAGCCGTAAGTTTAAAAAGTTTTTGGCAACCTATGTTTTCTGTCTGAATTTACCTGAACCCTGAACTTTTGGATGTGAAATGACGAAAATATCCTTATTATACTTGCCCATAAGAGTATTTTCGTCATTCCATACCCAAAAGTTGATGTATTTGGGGTAAAATGAGACTAAAACAGCTTAAGGGGTTGTCAAAAACTTCTTAAACTTATGGGCAGTTAGTTGATAATGATACATATTTAGGGGTAGCTGAGTGAGATTATCGCTAAAATTCAATATAAGTGATACACTATTTGAGTATGTGACGAAAATATAAGATATTAAAAAGTAATTTTGATATGGCGTCTCAAATATCCCATAGTCAAGACATTTTTCTAGCAAGATTCAGTTCTTGATCCAAATCATCTGATATAGCGAACAACAAGCTAAATATGACAAAAAACGACGGAGAACAGTTCATGCTGAAACAATTAAATATTTCCATTACATAATACATACACAAAAATCGATTCCTTACTTGCAACGGATGATAACTGGGATTGGTTTCAGAGCCTTTGGTCCATTTCTTATGCCTCTCTTGTGACGAGATACCTGCCAAATCAGAGAAGGCCATACTAATCATTTCTGCAAACCAAATCGGTATGTGGCACAATTTTAATAAACAGATTAAGACCACAAGAAACTTTTATATAAAGTGCAAAAAGGAGACAAGTTCAGAGCAATTATCAAAGACGAGGGCTACAAGTTGCAAAAAGTGAATACACCGGGGTACTTTTTTGCAATTATAATAGAATTGATTATAGGGATAGTTGCACGAAAGTACCCTGAGGTATTCCCTTAATGCAAGTTGTAGTCCTCTTCTTTGATAATTGCATAATCGTGTCCTAAACTCTCCCTTTTGTTGCCCTTTGTGTAAATTTGTTTCAAAATGACAATTTTACCCTTTAAACAATAATAAGTAAACAACAAAAATTACAGTATTTTCATCTCCCTTAATTTTCTTCCACTTTTTAGTATGTCCAAAAAGGAAGAAAATTAAGAAAGGTGAAAATTCTGGATTTTTTGTTTATTTACTTATTATTTTTTAAATTTAAGCTTTCAAGGGTAAAACGGCATTTCGAAACAAATTTACACAGTGCAATGAAACGGCAAGTTCAAGGTATGTTCCTGCAATTATTAAAGATGAGGGCCACAACTTCTAAAAAGTGAATACCTCAGGGTTTTTTTTTTTTTTGCAATTATCCCTTGATTATATGTGGAAAATAAGTTTTTATCATTTTGAGCTTTCTAAATGAAGTTCAAGTACATATAATTGCAATGATGATTACAAGCATAACCCCTATTGGAATTAGAAACCAAACCAAACTAACACTACATTAGATTTTCATTTCAATCAGGACTTAACAATACAATTGAATACCCAAAACTCTAAAATAAGAACTGACATTTCATGCGAACTTTATACCCAAACTAAAACATCAACTACCAAACCGGACTTTTGTACATACTACCCTAAACCACAAATTCTAAAATCCAAGTCCTAAAATTGAAAAAAGAGAGAAAAAAAAAATCATAATCGTCCGGATTCGCCTGGACTAATCACCTCAAGCGTTGTGGGAGGCTGGGCAAATCATACAGATTCACCAGGGCTAATCCCATTGGAGCAGCTCTTACAATATCTTGTTATTTTCCAGGATATCGAGCAGATAAATTTCAGATCCCAAAGGTTTATTACTAAGCGAAACATATAAACCATAATCGAATTGCTTATAGATTGAAAACAAGTAATATTTCATCATTTTGAGAATTCTAAACCAAGTTCAAGCATGAACCCGATTGGAATTGGAAACCAAACCAAACCAAACTAAAACTAAATCACATTTTCATTACACAGAACTTCTCAATCATGATCCAGTACTACAACTTATAACCCAAAACTCCAAGATCATAATAAGCAACCTTTACAGTGAGCTTGAACCCAACCCAAAATTCAATTACTAAACCATACTTATGTACCTAAAACCCTAAACCTTGATTCGAAAAAAACAAATCCCAAATTGAAAAAAGAACAAATAGAATCTAAATGTGAACAAAAAAATCATTGCACAGACTATGATTAGTGTAATAAAAGAGCTTGAAATAGAGTGATAGACTGAAAAAGTTGCTTACTTTCTTCTTGGGGACGGCCATGAGATCCATGGCTCCATCGGAAGGGAAGCTCGGGAACCCAGAACCGAAATCGATGTAGTTCGACTCCGAGCTCCGATCAAACTCCGGCAAAACGAAAGTTGGGGATGCGGTAGGCTGCTGGATAGACATAGACCCATCAAGTGGAGGAGGGAGGGCCGCGACGTGGGCCCATCTTTGGAACCCTTGAGTGAACCTCACGCTCTCTCCGGCGCTCTTTAGCATCGCCGTCCTCAATGCCATTGTCGTCCTCTCTCGCCTGAACTGTAGACTGTTTTGATGTTATGAAGCGGCGATAGGTTAAAGGTATCGAGGTGAAGGGAACGTTTAAACGGTGACGTTTTGGGTAGGACGATTGATGTTGCTCCCGGAGGAGCTCAATTACTCAAAATTGTGTTAATACCCCTCATATTTCCAATTATTTTGCAAGTGCCCCCTCTGTTTTTGGTACTACTCAACATTTTCCTCTCTATATGTATAAATGTCACGAATGGTAGGATGACAAAAATAATATGAACTCGATGGTTTATGTTTGTATTGAGTTCGGGTTGAGGAATTGGTCGGGATCGGGTTGGGACGAACCTTCCTTTTCACCCTCTCCTACTTGTTATATATGTACAACTTTAAACCTCTCAAGTCTCAACCAATAGTGAGTACATGGATCAGTCTCCAACATGCACTCGAGAAATTTGTGTATAATTATAGAATTTTTATTCATTTTGATTTGATATTTTACGGGAATCAATCGCAATTGTATAAAGATATTATAGTATTTCGAATATTTGTTGTTATTTTTCTAATTATTATTTTAGCTTCAAATCTTACAACACTTTTTATTATCATATCACGCATAAAATAAATGTGAACTCTAAAAAACGAGAACTAAAAACATTAAAAGTGTAAATGAAAAAAAATACACTTACAAACAGGCTTTACACGATGATTACAAAACGGGGTGAAAGGACGTCCTAGATGAGGAGATGTCATCTCTTTATAAAAGCAAGACTTTGGATCTTGTTATACTTTCTACGGAAAAGAGGTGGATATGGTGCAAGTGGATCTTTAAAGTGAAATAAGAAATTCCAAATTTCAAGGATAATTATATGAGTATAAGGTAGAAGGCAAGATTAATGGCTAAAGTATATGTACAACAAGAAGGTGTGGACTATAATAAGGTTTTATCTCCGTAATAAAGCGCACTTATATCCGAGTCCTATTAGCATTGGCTACCTAGTTTGATTTAGAGCTCAAGCAACTTGATGTGGAGATTGTATTCTTGCATAGAGATTTGGAGGACATATATATGTCGCAGCCCGATGGTTATGGTGTTGTTGGTGAGTAAGGGAAGGTATGGAATCAGAAAAAGTCATCGTATGAGTTGAAACATGCCTCAAGGCAGTGGTATAAGAGGTATGATACTTTCATGATTGAGCATGGGTATGTGAGTAGAGAGTACGATCCTTTTGTATTCATTAAGAAGCTCAAGGATGGATCTTTTTTATTTCTCTTACTATATGTTGTTATTGTTGTGAAGAGTATGATAGAGATTGATAAGCTGGAGTCACACCTTAGTGGAGAGTTTGAGATAAAACATCTTATACCGGTGAATAAGATACTTGGGATAAAGATTATTCGGGATAGGAAGGAGGGAAGGTTGCAATTGTCACATAAGAAGTACTTGGAGAAGGTTATGAGTCGATATGACATGGATTCGACAAAGTCGGTTAGTACTCCTTTAGTTGTGCATTTCAAACTCCCGAGTATGTTATTTCCTATCACTGAGGATGAGAGGGAATATATTTGGAAGGTTCCATGTGCGAGTATAGTTGGCAGTCTTATGTATGTCATGGTTTGCGCATGTCCTGATATTTCTTATCCAGTTAGTGTTGTTAGTACGTTCATGGCAAATGTGGGAAAGCAATATTCGCAGGCGATGAAGTGGATCTTAAGGTATCTTCGGGGTGCATTGGATATCGGTTTTGTTTATTAGAGATTGTCGGTTTCAGTTGTATTGGATATGTTGACTCATATTATGCTAGAGATATGGACAAGCGTCGATCAACTACAAATTATTTTTTTACATTGACAAGGGTCCTATATCTTAGAGGTCCATGTTAAAGTCAGTAGTTGCACTCACTACGACAGAGGCATAGTATATGGTAATGCCAAAGGTAGTGAAAGAAGCTATATAGCTTCTAGGATTGGTTCGAGACTTGGGTGTTGCTCAGAGGGATGTCACAATTTTTTGTGATAGCCAGAGTGTCATCCATATGGCAAAAAATCAAGTATTTCACTCTAGGACCAAACACATCAATGTGAGATTTCATCATATCAGGAATATCATTGAGGATAAACTGATGATGTTGAAAAAAGTTGATACCAAAGAAAATGCAGATGATATGTTGATGAAGGTGGTGCAGTTGATCAAGTTAGAGCATTGTCTTAACTTGATCAAGATTTCTTGATGTTGATGCTCACCAGGGGTGGGGCCCTTTAGGGTGAGATCTTTATGACGCGGTGGAGGACGACAAGTAAGTAAAGCTTTTACGATTTTTTTCGTCGAGGTGGAGACTGTGATATTTTTGGCTCTAAAGGCCCAAGCCTATGGGCCATACTTGAGCCCACTTAAATCCTTTTGTTTTATGCTGGCTGAAACATGAACTGTAGGGTTTTTGTTGCCCAACAAAAGAGGGAGGCGACAGTATTTTTGGAGAGAAGAGAGAACACATGAGTTTTTTTTAGAGAGGATCAACAAGGTGTGTGGCTTCTTCTCCATGTGTGCTTTATGCAAGAACCAAGAACCATTTTCTTGTATGTGGATGTGTTAAAAGTAAAGACCAAAATATAAAAATATGGTGTTTTTCTAGTTGGTTTTGAGGGATGGACACGAGATCAAGGAGTCATGCCTTGATTGTTGGTTCCATAAAGCACTTGAGGCGTGAACAGTAACCACAAGCAAAGGAAATTGAGGAGTTGTATAGGAGAAGACATGAAGGCTTTCTCATTTGCTCTTCTTGGTGTCACAGCTAGTTAAAAGCAAAAGGGTGTTCTTAAGTTATTCATCGGCCACAAAAGAACATACTTAATTGTAATTGTATTTCTCGGATTATTTTTTGGGTAATACAAGGAGCTCATATTTGTTCTTGAATGTAAAAATGTTGTCGAACCACGAAAAATTGGATTCTCTGTTTATTTTCTACGCTTTAATTAGGGAAAACTACCAATACCTACCCAAAACCATATCTATTTAACTAATGTTTACCCTGAAGTTTAAAGATGCATACCCTTGAGTTTCGAAATGTAACTCAAAACCCATCTGTCAGCTAAAATGACGAAAATACCCTCAACTACACTTCAATAATTATGTTAAAAAAATTATTCAAAAATTACTTTTGTTATATATATATATATATATATTTACTTATTAAATGACTTCATTTTTATTTAAAAAATCACTTCATTTATATTGTAAAAAAATTATTTAAAAAAATCACTAAGGGTATTTTCGTTATTTTAGCTAACAGAAGGCGTTTTTAGTTACAAGTCGTAACTTCAGGGTATGCATCAGTTAACTTTAAACTTAAGGGTAAACATCAGTTAAATGAGCATTGTTTTGGGTAGATATTGGTAGTTTTCCCTTTTAATTACTCTTCTGTGTTTATCCGTATATTGGGCATATGTAATTATCAACTGAGTCCTAAGATAGTGGTTGGATAATCAAGTTATTCGTATTCGTTAGAAATTTAATCACATCAGTATATGTGTATGAATCTATTGATTTTTCGATGTGAATCTTGTTATTCGTTTTGGGCACAAGATTTCCTACATTTACTTGTTTGTTCTTTTCAAAGTTCCATATCTAACTATTAAAGGGTGTGAATGTGACTTTGTTTTTCGTGTTTATTTAAGTATGTTTAGTGGGAATTCTGGTGTAAATATTTTTTACTTAATGATATATTTTTAAATATTTCGGATCTATAATATAAGTGTAACATTAACATGAGATCCATGTCCTAACATATTTAAGATATTTTGGTATTATATTGGTTTTGGATCGTCCTCTTTCCTGACCTCCACCATCGCGTTCTCCTCAACTTTTCTCTTGATTATGGATCTGGCTAATCGAGTGAGTCTTTTTTATTTTTTCTAATTTCGTGTTTGCAGGGTCAATGACTCCCTTTAAAACTAATGAAAGCAGGTTCGATAGCACTCTATAGAGTATGCAGCAGCTAGGCAATACCTTGAGCAGCAGTCATCGGTTTCGTCGTAGTTTAGTTTTTATTTCAGTTCGCCTTTATGGCACCTCAAAAAACCACATGTGTCGGTTCACTTGTCTTAGAGTTATGTGTAGAAAGACCTTCGGGGCTCGATACCGTGTAATAGCTCTTTTAATTTTATTTAAATAGTATATGAGTACCTTTTAGTAAAAAAAAACAAATACAAAATTACCTTATAGTAATTAGGAAATATTAAATTATAAATAAATAAATAATATTAAGTTATGTAAACATTAAGTAAAATATTATAATTTATTAAGAAAATTATTAAATTTCTATTATTAAGGAAATTATTAACTTTTATCGTTAAATAGGTTATTAATTAACGAATCATTAATTAACAAATCTTGAGGGCAAAAAACTCTCTGTACAATTGAGATCCTATCCTAGCCTTAGCCGTCTACAAGCTATGGGTCTCCCCTCTGCCCCTACCGCTGCCATGCCCACTACCGCGCCTCCATCTGTGCCTGGCGCCGCAATACTTGTCGTTACCATCCCTGTGTTGTCTTGTCCCTCGCAGACTGTATACGGTGTTGGGGATAAAAGTCATCGATGGAGGCAGGCCGAACCAATGGCTATGGCTCATTCTTCTCCTTCGTCTATGCTCCCAATGCTACCATGACCTGCTCCGGGAGCTTCTCCGTCGACAGTCCTAAAGCCGAGTCGGGGAAGGCTCGGGCGTTGTCCCTGGGTAGCTTCCTCCTCACGCGATGGCCCAGTCCTTTCACCATCAAGCTCTAGATCGCCGGCATCACAATCTTTCCATAACCCTATTCCGAATCCTTTCCCGGGCGGCGTGCTCTCTAGGGTTGCACACCATCTACGGTCCCCGAGGTTTCGCCAGACACCGCCTCGATTTCCTATGGCCGCGCCTCCACACTCCCTCTCTTCCCCGGTTATGGCCGTGGTTAGAGAAGATATTGTGTTCTCGGCCACCGCGGTGGAGGTTAAGGCACACCGATCTTTCCTTGGCCATAGGACGCTGCACAGAATGGTGGTGTCCTCCTCCACCATGGTTGTGTTAGAGGACAGGGTGGACCTTGGGCACCTCGAGCCTCTTTCCGTCCTCCCCCGCTGGTCTCAGTAGGGTCTTTAGGATGCGATAGGCAAGCTTACCCTGAAAATAGGACGCAAGAAGCTCCATGGCTGAGGGCCAAGGAGTTGCACCAGAGCCGTTATTTGCATACCCTGGCGTACCGGAAAGCACTATTGCGGTATAACACGACGAAAGGGCCTCGCCCCTCTTGGGTCGGAAACCCTCGTTGGCTCAGGTGGAGCAGTTGTCATCCGAGGCTCACGGAGGGGATGCCCTAGTAGTGGAATCGGGAGAGCATGGAGGCACCTCTTTCCCGTTGACCATGGATCTGATACCTAAGATTGGGCTGTCTCGAGGTATGGACACCAGCGTAACCACAGATCTGATACATAATCCGGGTCTACGCTCGTCCACCTGGGACTATGAACATTCGTGTATGATAGCCTCTCTGGGTGGTCTTTTGTACACAAGAAGATCCGGTAGGGACCGGGTGATACACTCAAAATGCCAATAGCTGGAGAAATTTGTGCTGACCAGACAAAGGCGGGGAAACGTCCTCGTTAGGAGGAATGATGCACCGGTTGAGCATCAGAGACTGGCCTTGGGAGGGGTCCCTAGTCGATGCTTTGCCTCCCACCTTCACCACTATTGAGGTTCCTTAGGATCTCCGAAACTCCTTTCCTCCCTTTCGTATTCTGTTTTTGCCCATGGGGCATCAAAATAACGTCTGTGACGGGTCTGGTATTACAAGGATCAGTGAACCATTGTTCTTTAAATCTGTCCTTTTCCTGGTCGGGGAGTATGCCCCTCGGTGCAGAACAGTGTAATGGATTTTCATTAATAAAGTTTCAACTTTCGCTCAAAAAAAATTAACAAATCATTAAATACGTTATTAATTAACGAATCATTAAATAGATTATTAGTTAAGAAAAATTATTAAGGAAAGCTATTCATTAAAGGTATATATTAAGAAAATTTAATATATTCTTAACAGATTCAGATACCACGTGACGATTCTCTATAGAAGAATCGTTTGCTAGACGAATCCAAACACGGGTTTTGGAGTCTAAACTCATGAATATGTGATTTTTGTACCTTTTCTCAAAAAATAGCCGACACGAAGTCCGAATCAACGCGCATAAGACCCCGTTGTAGACGGTCTTAAGCTAAGAAACAACCGGAAAAAAGAAAGATTCAATGTGCAGTAGTTGTTGTCTTAAAAGGAGAGCGTAGTTTTATCTTAAATAAGAGTTATATGCCGCTGTTGTTATTGTCTTCAGGTAGAAAATGAATTGAGCACATAAATAAAAGACAACGTACTATTCATTTTTTTCAGATTATAAATGCACTAATTGAAACAGCAAAAAAATAGGAAAACAAATGAAGCCCTGAAGTTATGTTGATCGTACAAGAACAGCTATAAAAGTGGAAATAAATATTTATCATGAATTCAAAAGTACACGTGTAACGCGTTTGAGGAAATGGCTCAACACATTTTCTAGTTTCCTTAACTATATCAAAGCTTTCCACAAACTATTCATGTCAGTTCATATCCATTCAATCAAACCCTGAACATTCATGTTGCGGGTACACATGTTAATGTTGGTCTTATACCAATTTAGAGTATGATAGGTATGCCATAAGTTTGGATATATCATTTTGAACAAATAATAAGTTTGGAACCACCCTCCTTGGATATATCATTTTGAACAAATAATAAGTTTGGAACCACCCTCCGCCACCTCTGCCTGTTGTCATCGTCGTCCACAGGCCATATCCACTCTACCTCGCTCTCCCACAGCCAAATCTACCACCCCTCGCCCTCCTCCAGCCTGCTCCGCCTCCTATTGCCCATTTTCGCTCGGACTTTTTTCCCAACATCGACGATCGGTTGCCTGCTTCCACCTCCGACATCATATCATGACGGTGTAGTCCCGAACCACTCCAGCTAAGCCTTTCTGCCACGATCCTCTAGCTAGACGATCAGATATGTTCCCATTTTCCGCCATATTTTTGTAGTCCGAGTCGACCAGTCATGCTCGTCCGGCCAGTCCCGTGCACCCAGCTCAAGCGGTTCAGATTTGCACCCGCGGGCGTCGCTCGCCTCCCCCTCGCTCCGATCCCAACTCCATATTTCGGAGACAGGCCGCAAGTAGTTTAGTTGTCGTTATTGTTTATTTTGTCTGTTAGTGTCAATATTTTGTTTTGTCCTCTTTATCGAAATTTTAGATATCCGGTAGATGTGGCTGCTGTCTTTGGTGGCTTGTCCGGTCGTGCCTCCTTATTGACAATTCTCTCTGGAGAGTCAATAACAAAGGACGACCTGGTAGTTGATGTTTCTCTAGGCGTTGTATCACCCTTTTTTAGAGCTATTCATCTTGCTGGTCGTCTCTCGGGATCTCGAGAACTCGGCGGATGCAACGCTTGTGTTGTTCGATATGTAAGTTTTATCAATATTAATTAATCTTTCTGTTCAAAAAAAGAACAAACAATACATTAAAAAAATTATCGTATAACTTTACGAAATTCTATTTCAAAATGATTTCATTAAATATGAAAAGAAAGGAAGGGCGATATAGTTTTTTTTATTATTGTTTTGGCCGAAGATCATATAACTTTTTTTCAGCGAAAGATATTTTATTTATTAACTTTAGCTAGAAACACATGTTAAGAAACGTAATCATAGAACCGTAACCTTTACATTGGTTTTGAAAATTGGGGCTAAACGTTAAGAAATAAAACTCGAAGAAATAAAATAACCGATCCTGACTCGACTTGATACAAATACGAGTATCTAACTATTGCTTGGTCTTTGTGAGATGACCTTGATTTTTTTTTTTTTTTTGTATTAAGTGAGTGTTTTGATCAAGGATCACAATAATTGGTGTTGGGGGACGATCAGTTGTAGCCAATCGTGATAGGGGCGAGATGTTTCTCCACCCCAACGTCCTACTTTCTTACACGTGCCTCATTAGGTCTAGCAAGATAGTGTTGTAGACGTCGCCCTATTGTGTGGGATAACAAGGCACCTGATATCGAATCCTGATCGCCTTCAGTGGTGAGGACATGTGGTTTAATATGATGTCAATGGTACATTCGCTCCTGATCGGGACTATAACATCGCAGAAAGCTAGTACGAAGAACAAGAGACCCACCGTGTTAAGAAGCAATAGATCGCCATCGGAGATACTCCAACCTTCAGACAGAATGATGCTAAGATTTGGAGGCGTGAAGGATAGAAGCATAAGGGATTCCAAGAGTAAGACCATGAAGCTTACAAGGATCGCATGTGACGACATGGCTCTGTATAATGGTAGCTTCGACGATGACATAGGTGTAGGTGGAGGCTAGGGTTGAAAGCTCTCTACCCTAATAAAATGTTTTAAAGCTCATATAAGTTAGTTGTATTGAGTACAAACTATGTACAAAACAAATGTCGAGTATTGTTATCAACAAAAAAAAATATAAAAATAACAATACGAAACGGGGGAACACAAATATACGAGGTTATGAAAATTGCACATGTTCTTGGATGTTATTGTTAGAATATAAAACTATAATCGAGTATTCAACTATTAGTTTTAGTTTGTTGTTAAGTAGATACTTTAATATGGTATCACAGTTGGTATCTCTATAAGAATTCTAATTTATACCCTATTTATCTAAGGGGAAATGCCGCTTCCCAACTATGGTTTACCTTTGTTTCCATCGTCCACACTGCGACTGACCTTCGTTCCCCATTCCCATCGGTGAACTTTTCGCGATTCTCAGAAACTAACGGAAACCGTCTGTTTTGACGGCACCGTCAGTATTTTCAGCGCGTGACAGTCACGTGACTTTCCATTTTTCGTAAATGGCCAGATTGCCCTTAGGGGAAAAACCACATCCCAACTATGTTTCACCTTTGATTCCACCATCCTAACTGCGACTTACCTTTGATCACAATTCCCATCTGCGAACTATTCGCTATTCTTCAAAACTATCAACCATCAACATCATGCCATACCCATCTCCCATGCTCATCTCTCACGACCTTCTTCCCATACCCATCATCTTCTTCTTCCATACTCATCCATGGTGAGCATCCATGGTGAAGCTCGGGCTAGATTTAAAAAAACTCCTCCCTTTCTTTTCATGAAAAAAACATGCTTAAAAAAAAGCTCCACACGAATTGCAGATCTGAGAAGTTCATCCCTCCGACGTCTCCGATGGAGCTTCGGTTCTGCAGATTTGAGATGATGAACATAGAACCACAATCGTACTCTATTTGTGTCCATATTTGGGTTTGAAAAAAAGTATCAAAATGATAAATAAAAAAAACAAAAAAGAAGAAGATTTGGGTCTGTGTTCATCGGTTGGAGATTTGGGGAAGAAGAAGAAAATGTCAAAAAAAATTCAATTTTGGTTAAAAAAATATTTTTTTATAATTAAAATATGATTATTATATATAAAAATATTTAAAAATCAGATTTGTTAATATCAGATTATAAATAAATTTAAAAAGTTTATTTATAGATCAATTAAAAAATATATTTATTAATTTGATCTAAAACAAATCTATTTCAAGTTTGAGGGCAAATTCGTCTTTTTCCAAGCAAAACTAACGGTGTCATCCAAAATAACAGATTTTGATAGTTTTGAAGAATCGCGAATAGTTCGCAGGTTGGAATGGGGAACGAAGGTCAGTCGCAGTGTGGACAATGGAAACAAAGGTGAACCATAGTTCGGATACGGCATTTCCCCTTTATCTAATTTACCCATATTAAGCAACCTTATCTCTCTTCTCAATGAACTTTCTTTTCTTCTAAATAGTTCACGTCCAAACTTATAAGCATGCTTATTCGCAATGTTAAAATATACAACTACGACACGGCCTTTAACTTTCAACTTGAGCTCTTAGTTGAGTTGGTGTTCTAATAATCATTACGACTACATACTTCTCCACTAGTTATAAAATATTATAATAATTTAAATTTTCCCAATTGCGAACTTTTTTTACAAGGAAGACTAATAAAATGTTAAACTGATAGAAGCTAAGATCCTTTTCCAACTCCAATAACCCTAGTTTATCTAAGGGTAAACTACAAATGCATACCCTGAAGTTACGAGTTGTAACTCAAAACCCCTCCTGTCAGCTAAAATGACGAAAATATCCTCAGTGATTTTTTTAAATATTTTTTTAAAAAATATGAATGAAGTGATTTTTTAAATAAAAATGAAGTCATTTTATAAGTAAATATATATATATATATATAACAAAAGTAATTTTTAAATAAATTTTTAAACATAATTATTGAAGTGTAGTTGAGGGTATTTTCGTCATTTTAGCTGATGGAGGGGTTTTGAGTTACAACTCGTAACTTCAAGGTATTCATCAGTTAACTTTAAACTTCAGGGTAATCATCGGTTAAACGTGACAACTTCAGGGTATGCATTTGTAGTTTACCCTTTATCTAATACATAGTTAGTGAGGAATTGTGGAAAAAAATTAGGGGTGATCATTTTTTTAGTAGAACCAGGTGGTAGGACAAGCGTTAAGACATTCATATGATGTTGTATGATGTGAACGTAAAATGCATCTATTCTAAATGTTTTAGCCCACATTTATAAGCTTTTGAGTCCCGGGATTATGCGATTTAATGTATTTCTCTCTATATTTATGTAACTGGTCTATTTTCATGGGTATTTAAGAGTTTGATGTGAAATAAGAAGTTTTGGAGCCAAATGGAGCAAAAAAAAAAGCTTAAAGAATTTTGGAGTCTGGCTGGTCTTGTGAAGAGCATAACTTTCGCATCTGAACTTCGATTTTCGCCTGTTACATATCCAATCGAAGGGAATGAAAAGTTCTACAACATTGATGAAGGATTTGATGTTGAAAAATGCACCGGTTATTTTCACGACGTGTATTTCATCGTGCATTCTGAAAAAGAGGCACCAGAAACTTGCACGGCGTACAAGTTGCCATGCAAATTAAGATGCACCGGTTATTTTCACCCTGTGAAAACGACCGTGCAAACGCCCAGAGACGCGTTTTCAGCTAGAATTCCCGCTTTAATTAGTTTTTACCCTAGATATAAAAGAGACTTTAGGTCAGATTTGAGGGGATCAGGAATTGGAGAAAAAAACACACTTGGGAGAGCTTAGAAGGGATTTTGGAGAAGATCAAAGGAGAGACACGAGAACTACATCAAAGGTTCTTTGTAGTTTGGATTAAGATTGAATACTTGTATTGCTTTTAAAGTTAATATGATTATTATTGTTTCAATCTATATTTTGCGTTCTTATTCCATTGATATGAACTAAAAACCTCTTGATCTAGGGTTAGGGGAACGATGTGTTGAATTGATTTAGCTTGGTTCGATTAATCGTTTGTTAAACTAGTATTAGGATTTTGACTATCTAAATTATGTTCATATTGCTTTGTCGCCTTGATCAAGTGATAATTGATTAAATCTTGTTAACCAACAATTGAGAAATGAGGTTAGTAGGAGGAAAAGGAATTAGATAGCTCGAGTTTTAATCTACGCCATAATATGGTTAGACTGACACGAGTGCGATAACTATAGGAGTAAAACTCGAAAGTTAGAGGAATTCATAGATTGTAATGCTATATACCGCTCTATACCTAGATTAGAGATAATTAGGTGGACCGAGTATGTTAGGGTCCCAATACGATCGAGAGATGGTTAAGACTACATAGAGAGAATTCCCGTTTCCCTTAGAATAGTATTAGTTGCAAATATATACCGATCCCTGTTAAGTTGTTCATCACATTCGAAACCCGTTAATGTCCTAGATCGCCTTTAATCTCTACTTTATAACCTACTTGTGATTTTGTGCTCTGTTTTCGGATCATATATATATTCTCAGTACTTGTATGAAATTACACTTTACAAAACAAAACAAATCACCATTATAGGAATAGCTTGACCATCGAATTAATTAACTAAAGTGCTTGCCTAATTGCTCCCTTGGGTACGATATCTCGGACTAAACCCCTATTACTACTTGACGACCGTTACGCTTACCGTGTCATTCTGGGAGTTAATTCTCAGAGTGTCAAGTTAATGTACCCTTTGTATGAACAGTCACTAGTCTGTCTCTAGTTGTGATATCGAAAATACATAAATAAACCAGGAAAATAGATATCAGACGTCATAAATCCATAAATAAACCAAAAAATATATACGAGACGTCGTTCTCCAACAACACTTTGCGAGTCACAACAACCAAATAAGAATTATAGTTATAAAAGATAATGAGAGATTAAGGTTTAAATATTGATTTGGAATCAGGGTGCACGCCCATGTCCTTCCTCTGGTAGTGCGCACCAAAACCACGGGAGAGACGATCGACTCGACACTAGAACTATGTGTCGAGGTCCTGTGTGACTAATGGGGCATCTGCTAGGGCGGTGCAATGAAAGTCCGCTTTTGGCACCTTGTGGAGTGCCCTCTTTGCCGCCACCTCCTGCTCCGATTCTTGGAATTCCTTGAGCCAGTTTGTGTTACTCTTACCTATATCAAACTCCTTGTGTTTTGCTTTAATTGTGGCCTGATTGGTCAAATGCTGGCTGATTATGATTATGAGTTGGTGGGTAAGCCCAAATTGTGCTCCTCCGTCCTGGAGTATCAGAAGGACCGCCACCCCAAGACGTACGCGATGGACTGGGGCGATCAGACTCCCCTCCGACCGGTGTCCTCAACTTCTGCACCTGAAGGTCCCTTGTCTCAAGGTAGGGGCCCAATTGTATCCTCGGATACTGCACCTTAGAATGTGAGCCCTCGGCGGGTGTCCCAACCCCAGATGGCTGACCCAGGTTGGAAGAACTTGGTGATCGAACAACCTGTCGGGGGCAGTAGAGCCGACCCCACACGCTTGCCTGTGCACAAAGATAGAACTAGACTTGGAGCTGGAGCTGAGTGTAGTTTTGGAGCAGGAGGTGGGGGAGTAAAACAGGGTTCTATTGGTGAACCCCGGGATGATCAAGACCGGGTTTGAAACTGGCCCGAATGGAGGAATGAAAGGGATACAATACTCTAGGGACTAGCCCTGGGGGGGGGGTCCCTGGGAAGAGCTCTGCCTCCCTCGGAAGTTGGTGTCAGCAGGTTCGGTAGAATTTTACAAAATATGCAGTAGGTAAGAAAGACCTTGAGCAGCAGACACCGACTTCATTGTTATTTACTTTTTGTTCGCCTTTCTAGCTCCCTAACAAACCGCTTGTTTATTTTTTTTGTCACAGAGTTATGCATAGACAGACCTCAAGGGCTCGATACCATGTAGTACCTCTTCTACTGTGGTCAGGGGTTTCCATGATGCACTTTCTTTGTCAGATTGAAGTCTAATTAATGAAATAGAAACTTTTAGTCAAAAAAAGAAGATCCCAAAAACAAATAAGGCGGAGTTATAACTTAATTCTTCTTTCTATTATAATAACCGCTTTACTTGTTTATTTCTCTTCTTAGAGCATGTACAACGTGCGAACCATCATGTGAACCACGATTCGCGAATCACATTTTAGTGGTTCGCGGTTCATGATTCGCACGTTGTGGCGTGTGTGATTCACGAATCGCGAACCACTAAAACACGAGTCGTGATTCGCGAGCCGAACCGTTACTTGCTTTTGTGGTTCGGAAGTGCGCGATACGTGATTCGTGGCCGGCCAATGACCACATGACACGTTGCAGGGCGAGGAAAAAAAATCAGACCGTTGGCAACGGTGATATATATATATATATATATATATATATATATATATATATATATATATATATATATATATATACATTTTTTTAAAATTAAAGTCAATATAAAATTAATACAAAAACAAAAACATTTTCCCCACCTATAAATACTCATTCCCTTATTCATCCAATCCACAACACTTCTCTCAATATTCTCTCAACTTTCACTCTCAAATTATCCACTTCCTCTCTACAAAATCCGATCAAAAATGTCTGACGATTCGACTCAAATGCCGAACTCACCAGAGCAAAAAGACTACATGCCGAATTAATTTAATGCGGTTTCTGAGGTCAAGACATCTCCTTCAATTCCATTTTTGTCCCCCATAAATTGATATGAAATCTTATCATTACAACTTATTTTTCTTTCTCATGTAGTCACAAGTATATAGAAGACCACTCTCATCATTTTCTTAGTAAATTGATGTCTACAACTTCCTTCATTTATGTCGTCGTTCTGACATTTGTCTATCGTTTTCACGTTCTAGCCATCTTCGTCTCCTTGTCCTCGCCCTTCTCATTTCTTAGTTTATATATGACAATTTTTTCCAACTACGACAATTGAAATTAAGCGGCCTGGTTATAACAATTAGTCGATCGAGGTTTTCTCTGGTAATAAGAGAAATTTTTGGTACTGGTGCCGATGAGGGGTTTCTGAGTAATCATAGATTCGGTTTTGTGGTGAAAAGTCTTATCGGCGTCATTTTTTTAGCATATGAAGATACTTTTATTGATAAATGATCGAAGTACAAACACTAGACAAAAACCGAAAATAGGACAATGAGAACAGACACTGAATTGAAATGAAATAAAAGGGGGAGACTAGAGTCGTGACCCATGGGTAACAGACGCTAACCCTATAACAATAAACCAAGCGAAACAGGTGCAATTGACTAGTAGAGTGTGAACACTTTGTTGGCTGCATGGGTGTAGCACAAAGGTCCCATTATCTGACTTGACCCGAAGCTGTTCGCCATGAAGGATATGGACCGTTGGAGGGGATAAAAGGTAGCTAGAGAGAACACCAGATAATGTGTGTGTGTGTCGGGGGGGGGGGGATCAGGCTTGCACCGATGGTGTCAGGGCGAGTCATGCATCCCTATACACGGCTTCTTCACTAGGATCTAGGAAGCCCTATATCGGTGGATCCTTGGGGCATCTATGGCTTCTTCAGCGTGCCCTACTAGTTCACGGTGGACGACATCTTTTGAAGTGATCACCACCCTGATCCATCCCGTGGAAGGGTCTTGGTATAGGACTTCTGGAAGGAGCTTCGCATGACCGGGTAGTGGATCGTCTATGAGGGCCAGGCCGAGAGTCCCACCGAGGGGTCCATTGCTAGCTCACCGAGGGATAAAAAGGATGCTCCATTGCTTCCTCCTTTTCGGAATGGATATCCCAAACCATATGTGTTGGTTCCAATGTTGGTTGGGGCGGTCGATAGTGGGGTTGGAGGTGTGATAGATAACGCGGATCGGGGGATCCCATTGGGGTCAGATAACTTTGCTCTTCCTAAGGGTTGCTCTAGAATGAGGTGTTCCGCCTCTTTCAGCCATGCCACAGTGGATATGGGTTGGGGAAGCCGTGGGCGGTATAATGGGGCCTCGGTGGTCGATGATGGTGGTGGGTGTGGGGTTGAGCAAGGGGAAGCCTCGTCGTGGACAATCAGTGTCCCGGTTTCACCAAGAGGAACATCCTCCAATGTACTATACGTTGGGTTCAGTTGCGGGAAAGATAAGATGGATGGAGAGGGAGTGATCGAGCATGGTTGTTACTTGATTTGAGCGATGAGGGAGTAGGGGTGGGCAGTGTCGTCTCTTTTTCTTCAGGCCAGGCTTCATAAACTCCTTTGGTGGGGTCGAGGGCATGACATAGGTGTGGGGCACTGACGGTGATAGGACGTGGGTCAGGGCTACAAGATCTCCGACGATCACCACGTGGTTGAAGGGAAGAACTATCATGGCTTCGGGAGTTGACATGATGGGGCGCGACACGAGGGCTACGTCGGCAGAAGGTATTGGATGACGGCAACTGGCAGGGGAGCAAAGGAGACAAGAGAGAACCCTAGAGGCCAGCTTTAGATCAGATTATCCCTACCCGTCGGTGACAGTTAACCGAATAATCCCCCCTAATAAATATTCAACGAATCTCCAAATTTTTGTATTCTACTATTTTATCAATCTCAACAAAATTTAGTTTATTTATACTTTAAACAACATAATCTTGCACAGCGAAGTCAAATTCGTCTGACTGTGTTGGGGACTTCCAAATGCGTCTTCCAAAGAGATTTCTAATTGCGCCTTTCCTTAGGAGCGACTTCTAATGCACAACTCGATGACTCCGAAATGTAGTGTTCGATTAACTTTTTTTTTCATACAATGGAATGGAAATATGGTTTTATTAGGAAATTAAGCGTAAAATATAGCACAATGCATCAACGACTATAAATCCTGACCACAAAGGGACAACGCACAGAACGGACTTCAATGGGAGGCCTCGACGAATTCAAGAGATATTACCGCCGATAGTTTTTGGTTCCTAAAATCCAATACGCCCCCAACTCAAACCTCCAGATGAAGCTCCAGATTGTCTGGTTTGTATCCTCCCCATCCAACTGCGACCCAGTTCACATCATCACGATTATTTTCTCCAGTAGTATAATTTAGCCTTGTTACATGTTGTAAAAATCAGAACCATGAAACATCTCCATCGAAAACTAAATGTTCAATATTCCGTCGTTTTCATAGCAAACCCAAATCATAATATACAATATGAAAATTTTTATATGGTGGAACAAACCTATGATACCACTTATTGTACGTCGAATATATTCCACAAAATAACATTACAACATATGGGAGCAAAAAGAGAGAACTCACGAAGAGTATGATTTTTGAAAAATTATCTACATCTTCAGACACCATTTATTTTGTCAGCAATGCATATACTAAAACTCATGTTCTTTGAAGTAAAGAGCACAGATGGTTAAAGTGATACATCAAAGGAGCATTCCTCTGCGGAACCTCAAGAAACCCCATATCAGGGAAGAAAAAACACCGAACAGAACAACAAGAAACCACCAGATCAACCACCACAACCAACAACTACTACATCCAAGATCGGGTATACGAACCCTGAAAAACAACAACCAAAGAAAAAGAAGAAAGAAAAAACAGGTGTACAAAATAGAAGCACTCCCCAGAAAAAAAAACATCAAGGTCTGAAACCCAAATATGACCACCATTAAGCTCAAATTTTCTTTAAAACGGGTCTAGCTTACCCAAATCTGACTACCATGAAGACCTTAAGAGGAGAAAGCAATCTGTTGGCCGAGCCAAACCTAGAGAAAACTAGCCCTTAACCTTGCAAGAGAAGAACTCCCTAGCCCAAATTGACCATACAAACCCTAGGAATTGGCTTCTGAGGTGGGCACACAGCACCCAAGAAACTCGTCGGCGGTCAACGGCTTAAACCGGCGAGCTCGACCCGTACCAGGTCGAGAAGAAGCGAAGCCATAACTAGAAGGGAGGCATGAGCCAAAAAGGGGGAGGGAACCATCTAAGCAAGGGAAGAGAAAAGATTATACCTCGGAATAGCAGACTCACCAACCTGATCAGCCCCACGAGTTGAACTCACGCCCGATCCTGCTCAAGCATCCGGCCTACACCGAGAATACGCCACAACAGGGAGGACCGGTGCATCAGAAGAATATGAAAAGGGGAAAAGAGGAGAGAGGTATAAAAAGGGAAGAGGAGAGTGCCAACGGTGGCCTTGGTGGTCGTACCCACCGCCGGAAAGCTGAAGGTCGGCGAGGAAGCTAGAGAGAAGGGAGAGGGTTTGAAAGCTAGAGAGAGAAAAGGGTTTCGGTGTATCTTCGGACACCATTACAAAAACCGAGAATACTATGATTATGGAAATTGAAGTATATATGCAGTGTTTAGGCACTATCTTGAGCAGGACTTCCAGATTCGTTTTCCAACCCCCACTTTTCTTTCCTGCCTATATGGCGTTTCAATACCGTTTTCAACGGTTATTTTATGAAAAGAAATGAGAACAAAGCAGTCTACTGACTTGTCGGAAAAACGCGCTTTATATCTGTTCTTCAATGGTCAGAATCTTTCCCCGGCGCACTCCAATATCTCGTTAAACTCTGATAATTAATAAAAGTTACACTTTTCAATCAAAAGTATATATTTTCGGGCAACTAAACCAGTAAAAAGATGATTCATTTTATAACTTTAACTATTTAAAACTACCCAATACATAACCATGTAAAACTTTATGAAATGAAGCAAATATTCAACAAGGTCATCCCGAAAGTGGAAACAATCAGGTAGTGAGGAGGAAGAGTAATTAATAGACGACCAAACCTACCGACCATACGACATACACAAATACAAGATGTTTTTGAAATACGAATCTATGTCCTTTCCTATCTACAAGTTATCACTTGAACGTGATTCTTGTCGTGTCGGCCTCCAATGTCGTTATAAACTTTGCAGTGCATAAGAACTCTTACCGACCTATTGTACTATATATATGTGCGTATAAGTTCATATATTTGTAGATGGTTATACTTACACATTAGTCCCAGCTTAAAAATCAATGTGATTTTTTTATTCCTAGCTAAACAATCGAAATTATTATTGTCAGTACATGCCACTATCGTTTTATTACCATATTGCACCAATTTAGCACAAAACATTTTTACATATACGTACGTATTGATTTGAGTCTGTTCGGAATGATGTAAGTCGTGTAAAACTTCTTCCCGCATGCATGTACTAATGGATTTATCATATATATATATATATATGAAGAGGTAGTTCCACCTTATTGTCTTGAATCTATTTTTTTTGAACGGAGGGTGCGACTTTATTATTTAAAATCTATTACATTATCATTTATGAGAGAACATATTTTCCGATCATTGAAAAGGCAGCAGGAATGAACAATAGTTCTCTGAACCTTATACTATCATAACTGTCACAGACGATCTTTTGATGCCTCTTGGCAAGAGAGAAGGCGGAGAGGTAGAACGAGGTACCGGAGATTTTGAGGGACCTCAACAGTAATGGTGATGGCGGGAGGCAAAGCATCGTTTGGGGACCCCTCTCAGGGCCAGTCCCCGATGCTCAGACGGTGTGTCATCCCTCCCGGCGGGGCATCTGCCCCGCCCTTATTATGGCTCCTCATAAAGGAGCAGCCCTCCCAGGGAGGCTTATCTCGGGTGGACGAATGATGCCCCAAGGCGAAGGACGGGGGCCCGGGTCCAATGTCACACGGACACCCCGTCCTCTAGACCTCCCATCCTTTAGGTCTCGGATCCAATGCCAGTGAGCTGGGCCTAACGTCCCCCCGAATCCCGATCAGTGTTGGGTCGTCTTCCCGGTTCCCATCTAGAGTGACGCCCTCTCCTCGGGCATGTGTCCCCCGAACAACGCCATAAGCAATCCTTCCGGAGGGTAACCAGTCCCTCTATTGCCGCCGTGCCCAGTTTCCTATAGAGAAATCCAAGGAGCCCGGCACCCCCCTCCCGAGGAGTAATGGCCCACCATCCATCTCAGGCCCATACTCTAGCGCATCTCCTCTGTAGGGGTCCCAAGCCCTAGTTTGCCTTCGCAACCAGCTTTGACGGTGAACCTTAGAGGAGGCGGCGTCCCCACTCCGACGCCCCCCATGGTTGTCACAGGTCATACGTTGGGTTCACGCCAACACCGACATCACCGTGTGACGCTCTGAGTCCCCCGCTACAATCTGGATAGCCGCCGCCCAAGGTATCACCAGAGCAAGGTCATGGTGAGATCGAGAAGGCACGTTAGGGTTCACCGTGGTTGGAACCCCCCAATAGCGTGGAGTCAAAGCCACATGTGGCCGCCGCCACAATATCCCAAAACAAAACTCACCACGCGGGGGAGGAGGCGGATCCAACCCAGCTTTCGGAAGCAGTGATGGGGAGGACGAACAGGATGTCCTGGTTCTCGAAACAGAAGCTGGCGAGATGAGGGAGGAAGAGGGAATGAATGGTAGTGGTGGTGACCTATCCCAATGGTTTTTATCCCTCGCACCAGGTGTGGTCTGCGAGAAAATTGACCGGATGGGACGGGGAAGCACCAGGGCGGCCTTCCCAATGTAAGCGACATCGAGTGGCGACAACCCAGACGACACATCGGCAACGTTGTCAGGAGAGAGCACCATAGCGACATGCTAAGGCTAGGTCGAGGGTCCCATACAAGACAGAAAGCTTTTTCAAGTGAGTTAATTATGAAGCGCTAATTCAATATATTGTCTTGAATCTATTCGATTTCATTTTTACTATATCTTAATATTTTTTGTTATCCTGGAGTTTCAGTTATCTCTATTTAGTATTAAATGTTAACTTTTCTGTTAAAAACAAGTAAAAAGTTTTAATATCCCTCACTCACCGTTAAAATTTCAAAATCATGTCATTGGTTTTCAAAAATTATTTTTATTTTATAAAAATCATACTTTAATTTAAAAAAAAACTAGTTTTTTCCTTTTTTAATCAGTTTTATTCAAAAAAAATCTTTTTTATTTAAAAATCAGACTTTTTAAAATAAAAATCAGTTTTGTTCTAAAAAATTCGTTTTTATTTTGTGAATAATTTTTATTCTTTTTTTACTTTCCCATGTCTAAATCTAAAGTCATGCCTAGATTAGGATAATGAGTTTCGCCAAATATTTGAGTGAAGCTCAACCAGGGTTTCACGATTGAGCTTGATTTTCATCGAGCATGTCGTGGTTCCACTAGTCGTCACCAGATCAAAAAGGGAAGACACAAACTCGGAGATCTGGCCGAAAACAAAGATCTCACCAGAGTTGGATCATGGTTTGAACCCTCGAGCTGCAACCATGAGATGAGGATGAATAGATTATGATTGATGGTGAGGTTGAACATTGGATTTGACTACTGGTTCTACGGTTCGAACTCGAGTAATGACGAGTTGAACACCGAAGGCTGGTCTCGAAAAGAACCACCGATGAGGGGAGCATCGGAGGGAAGACACGAAGTCCTCGTGAAGATTAAGAGCGAAAACGGGTAAAGCTTTGTTGGTTCTTGAAGATGAAGAGACTGAATAAGTTTTTTTTTTATATAGTTTTTTAAGAAAAAAAGGAAGAAAATATAAATAAGTAGGGTTTGAAAGTTGAGGGGAAATTTCGATATTTTAAAAAAATTGGGTCATGTACTTGGCACCTAACGATTTTTCGTCCAAAAATGGGCAGGAGGTTAACGTCGGGTACTAAATTGAGAGAAACGAAACTTCAGGATATGAAGGCGACACAAAAAAAGTTTAGAATAGTATAAATGAAATCTAAAACTTTTAGAGTAATGAAGTGGAATTAACTCATATACATGTATATGTAAGTGAAGTGTTAGCATACATCCTTATTTAGATGAGAATATAACAAATCAATCAAATCTATTATTTACTTTGTTGAAAATTACTATATAAAAATAAATTTTAACATACCATATAATATTATATATATTTTGTATCTTAATAGTTGTTTGTAATAAGAAATTCAATAAAATATATTTTAAGGTGTGTGATATTTATTTTATGTCTCTCTAATTTAAATTTTGAAACCTATGTTTTTCAGGTGTTTTATTTTTTTTGAGAGAAAGATGCAATTCTTATTACTTAAAAACGATTACATAATTATGCATCGGGGTACAGGCTCCCCAACCATCAGGTCAGTATTCACGAACAATGGTTCACTAATCTTGTTAATATCATAACCGTCATAGACGGTATTTTGATGCCTCGAGGGCAAGTGAAGAAGCGATGAGAAGGAACGAGATACCGAAGATCCTAAGGGACCTCGACATTAATAGTGATGGCGGGAGGCAGAGCATCGGCCGGGGACCCCTCCCTAGACCAGTTCCCAATGCCAGGGTCGTGCCTCATCCCTCCCGACGGGGCCTCACCCCTGTGGATGTCTCCTTCATCAGAGTGCCAGCATTAGCACCCCCGGGGTCAGTACCTGAATCAGTTGGGGGACGAACAACTCCATGTCCCCGGATGATCCAGTGTACAAAAGAGCCCGAGGGTACCGGGTAAGAACACACAAGGTGACTTGGCACTGGCCACTTGTTTTGAACCCAATGCCACTTGTTTTGAACTCGGGCAATAAAGTGGCATGTCACTGGCCACTTGTTTCGAACCCAAATAGGGTACCCTGGACCAGGATTAGGTATCGGGTTTAGTGTTACATCGGGTACCCACTTTGAGGAAACTCGTTCTTAGGTATCGGGTCTAGTGTCAACATGGCGGCATCCTTCAGAATCTCTGGTCGGACCTCCCGACGACCACGGGCTGCACATGGACGAGATCTCTACATCGGAGAATATCGTAGTGAAGCTCTTCTATATGCTGGGGGACGGCGTTGCGGGTAACAGTCCCAACGCGCCGACCGGGCTTCCCTCCGAGGCGTCACCGCCCCGGGCACCATAGCAGCTTCCACTGCAGCCCGGACGAAAGTGTCCCCTACAGTAGGAGGCCCTAAGTCGTGCCCTCCAGGAGGCCATTGTTCCCACTTTCGATGTCGACTCCAACTCAGGGGAAGCCGCTCAACGCTCCTGTACAGGCCATCACAGTCGCGCACCCAGCCCCTAATTTGAGCGGCCCCCGACCAGGCCGAGGCAGCCGACGAGTACGTCGTTCCCTCTAGAGGCCTCTTCCTCGCCATCCCAGGAGTAGCAGACCACGACGGAGAACCCTTAACCCTAGAGGTCGTGGTGGGCCCTGAGCGGTGGATTAGGGTTCTGTCCACGCGGCTTAGGGTTCGGCCCACACGGATTAGGGTTCGGCCCACGCGGAGAGAACATGAGGTATCGAGCTGAAATCGTCGAGATCTCCCAACACTCCCATTTCGGTCGGTATGGGTTAGTAGCAGGGGGTGTGGGAGGGAAGCCTAGCGAACCACAAGTCCCCGACGACCCTAGTAAACCCGACCCCGGAGTCCCCGAGCCCACCCGCAGAATGGATTGAGGCACAACAGGGGGAATCGGAGCACCGGAAGGCGGCGGTGGAAGGACCATCTGACCAGGAGAAATAAGGGAGCCAGATGGATCCGACAGAGAAAGGGAAGGAGGCACGCTGATTGGGTTAGGGTTTTCCAAGATTGCTGGGGGGAAGAGGCATAGGGATTGGGGGATTAGGTGAGACCCGCGAGGAAGATCGAGGTTTCATGGAAGGCAGAGTATGAGATTCTGAAGTTGCTAGAGGGATGGGGGACGGGAGAGACGACGAGGGTTGGAGGAAGGTCAACCAGTCCCATCCGTAGATAAACTCTGCAGCAGGCGTGGTCTGCAAGGTCATCTGGAAAGAATAGGCGAACACGGGGATGAAAAAGCCACGTTTCTCAGGCGGCGTGACAACAAAAGCGACAGACAGTAGCTCAATAACAGCGGAATAGGGATAGGGCTAGGCTCTCAACGCGAGAGAGAGGAGAGTATGATACTTTTTTTCAGATTGGTTATTGAATTCGAGAGTATCGGGTCTTTTATTATTTGTTAGTCTACTTTATTATACTGGTGTATCATAAAGCACCTAAAAGACAAATATATCCCTAACACATTATCATTTTATCAAAGTCATGCCATTAATAAATAAAATTTCTTAAATCACCAATAACTTCACCTCCTCCCTTCGACGAAGAGACTTCCCACTGTGTAATATGATTCATGCTAAAGAATGATTCCTCCATAAAATTTGAAACTTATTCGAGCTCAGCTGATTCTCGTATTACACTAAAATTTAAAATAAAAATAAAATTTAAATAAGTCAATTGTTTTTATTCTTTATTTTTAATTGAAGATCCGAGATAAAGAACATATGTGCATAGAGAAATTGATTGATGGGATGGTTTTGAAAATTTTATATTATATGTGGTAAAATTGTCGGTCATGATTTACATTAACATTGATTTATAACATGAATTTGAAAATTTGACAATATATTTTGACTAAAAGGTGCATTTCTTTTTAGGAGTAAAGCATAACAAAAGTGTGCATCAAGTAACAAGCTCGTTGACCACTCAAAAAGAACAGACATAGAACAAACAGTTCCAAGTTCTTTTTATCACTATAACAATCACAAATGGTTTTGAAACTATAAATAAACCCTGTAGAAATAGGTATCGGGATACCCCGACGGTCGCCATAAAGGCATGAAGTAGAGGTGTGTGGTGAGAAGATGGAACTGGAAGTCCTGCTCAAAGGCCCGAGTATGGACTCCATCAGTTGTATTGGGAGGATATACGTGACACAGGTTTCCCTCCTAGGAAAAGTCCATGAATCTCTGATCGCTAGGGTTTGAACCTGCAAAAACGAAATCTAGGAAAATAAAAGGACCCACTCGATTAGCCAAAATAGAGAGAGGGGTCGAGGAAGGTACGGTGGTGGAGGCCAGGGAGATGGACGCCCCGGTAGTGGCTTCAGAGACGGCGGCGGGTTCAGAGGCGGTTGCAGAGACGGTATTGGCTTTAGAAACGAAGAGGATCGATCAAAAGACGGCGGAGATTGCTGAGGCGGAAGAGGCGTAGTCGCCGAAGATCGAGGAATTACCGAGAGACTTTGGCGAGGGAGATCGCAAGATTAAGAAGAACACCATGACAGTAGAGTAGAGGAACTAGAACGACGTCGGGAGGACCATGATTGACTAAATTGGAATGACTAGTATGGATACTAAATGTTATAAGGATATTTTTGTTCTAAGATACTTCAAAAACATAAATTTCGAATTTTAAATTATAGAAGCATGCAAATAAAATATCATACACTTTCAAACATATTATTTTTTTATCCTTAGTAATTAGCTATTTTTTTGTTCACTTGGTTGTGTATATATATATATATATATATATATATATATATATGAGAGCAATCAGGTGCGAAACATGAGTTACGGTGCGAGCATGCGAACTCAACCAGATTGTGCCATGTGTCGCGCTCAGAAAATACCCCCCTTTTTTTATAATCAAGTTTATTAATTCGTTTTTTTCCGTTTCGTTTCAACTCCGATTTCATTTTTTCTTGCGCCAATATTCTTATTTTTTCAAGAGCTTTCTAACAAGTAGTGGATTGCATATATTTTGATATGTTTTTGAATAAGTGTGTGGATGTGAGTGCGAAAAAGTTTGATGTGTTTTGCGGATTTAGTGTATATGTTTTGCGGATTTAGTGTATATGGTTTGCGGATTTAGTGTATATGGTTTGCGAATTTAGTGTATATGTTTGCGAATTTAGTGTGTTTTGCAAATTTAGTGTATATGGTTTGCGGATTTAGTGTATATGGTTTGCGGATTTTGTCACGCCCCAAATCCGGTTATCGCCCGGACCCGAGGCATGACGAGTAATAGAAGACAATAAAAATGATAAAACAACATTTACTTCCTGAAAATCTCCATTGATGAAAATAATCCGTTAAACCGAGTTCAAATACGATAACCCTCCAGGGGTGTAATAATAAACCTCAACAAGTTTTGGTTCAATACATTAAAAGTAAAAAGTACGAAGTCTCTATCATGCACCCACCCTGAGAAGCTCCCGAACTTCTACTCCTCAATCAAGCCTGTGAACACAACAATGAACTCACAGGGGTGAGCTTACGCTCAGTAGGGAAAACACATAACAAGATAAACCTTAAACTCCAACGAATTAACGACAACGTCCACAAGATCCATAATTCACCAACACAGTCAACAAGGTAGTTCATAATACAACGAGTAAATTCAACAGTAAAGTTAACACAAGACTCTTAACAATCATAGGTAGTAGACAAACCAACCAATGCCGTGGCACATGAAGTCACCACCCTCCGATCCACATCTTATGTGTCCTCTCGGATTTTCCCTCCAATCCAGAGGAGACGCATATCATTGAGACTATCGGAAACACCCTTCAGGGTACATATCATCGGAAGTCTCAGAAACGTCTCCAAGGGATTTTAGATCATCGGGAACCCAGGGCCATACTCCCATAGGAAGCGCACACGTGGGCAATTTAATGATAAGCAGTTAATAATTGAATAACGCACTCGACCGAAATATGAAGTAATACAAGCTCAACAACCACCAATCCAAGTCCACTCACGGTTCAACCATCACCAATTCACCACAACACATAGAACACGAATCACACCACCATAGCACACCAAATACACAATCCCAACTTACCGTTCACTTACCAGTTTCGAACCACCGGGGCATCGATCACCTGATTGCACCGCTCGGTACAATCAGTCATACTCGATACCCCCAGCAACCAATCAAGTAAATCAAGTAATCATTCGAATACAATCAACGAGCAAGTACAAGTGTGATCAACTAAATTATAAAGCCTTCAAAAGAGCATTCAAGCATGCAATTCCACTAGTTTCATTAGCCCCTTTAGCCTATCCACTAAGCAATCAACAACCAAGCATGTGATCCTAACACGCAACTAATCCGAGGGCTTTGCCAAGGCTCCTCTACCAGACAATCATATCCCAAGTATTGAAAACGAGTTACACTAGTGATTGGCATCCTAATCGGTCACCATTAGACTCTTCCGGTTATTAGCAATTGAAAGACGATTACGCTAGTTATTCGCATCCTATATGCATATCTAGGACCTTTTCCAATTTTATTAACCTCGCATGCATACTAAGCATCATAAACGAGAGGCTAAGGCTTTCCCTACCTCGAGGTCTTGCTCTCAACGCTTTGATGAAGCCCGGTGGTCACTACTCCGTTCTTCACTCGGGTCCCGGCGTGATCTTTGCTCTTCTAGCTCGGGTCCAAAATCTTCGCTCTCGGGCGAAGTCCCGTCTAGGTTTGACACATAAAAGGTCCAATCAGTTCTCAAGAGTCCGACACCTCGAAACGTCTCAAACGTCCTTAATTTACCAGTTTTAAGTCCACATAATTAATTTAATAATTAATTAAATCAGTGACCCGGATCCGTCCCGAGTCCGGCCTGAATTCTCACCTGAACTGGGCTGGAGCTTGATCTGGGCTGAAGGTTGACCTGGGCTGAAGGGTGATCTGGGCTGAAGGTCCACCCAATCACAATCGGGCCCAGGGCCCAAATGCTGTTGAGCCCAACTGGCCACAGGGCCCAGCATGCTCACCGGCCCAAGGCCCGTGTGTGCTGGCCTGTCCAAACCGGAGATCCAGTCCGACGACGGTGGCAATCCGGTGCAGTTCGCCGGCGACGGCGGCGGCGAGGGGCTCGCGGGAACTGTGCGACGCCGTGAGGGACGCCTGCGACAGGGGAAGGACGGTAGAGCTCCGGCATGTCCCCCACGGACCACATCCGAGCACGGTGACTCCTGCTCGTTTTCTCCAGCGAGGGTTCGTCGGGTTCGATGGCGTCAGCGCGTACTGGGGAGGGAGGAGGAGGTCGGGAAGAGGACGGTCGGCCGAATCTCACCTGGAGGGACCTCCTGTCCCCGGCGAGGGGTCAATTCGAGAGCTGGACGGAGAAGCTCTTCGCGAGCTTCCGGCGGCGCTGCAGATCCAGAACCAGTTGCGAGGTTCCCCCGCCGGCGAGCTTCGTCTCAGACATAGCCGGCGTGGCTTCAGCAGTGCCTCCGTGGGTGAGGCTCACGTCGTGACCGGGAGGGAGGACGCGGACGAGCTCCGGCGACGGGATTCAGAGAGAGAGACACGGTGGGGAGGGTTTCGCGCAGGAGGGAGAGAGAGAGAGAGAGGCTGCTCCTCGGTTTGCGTGCGCGAGATCTGATGTTGAACAATAACCCTTCTAGGGTTAGCCAAAGTGCACCTGGGCTGAAACTACATGGGTCGGTTCCAACTGTTTGGGCCTGGCTCGGCTGGCTCACTAGGTCTGACCTGCTTTCTCTTTCTCTTTTTTTTTTGATTTTTCCTTCTCAAAATTTAATTGTTCCAAAAACACACCTCGACGTTTTAAATTTGCACTTTACAACACTTTTAGACGAAGCGAGTCTTACAATCAACCCCCCTTAAAGAAATTTCGTCCTCGAAATTTAACATGAACGTGCTCCTCTTGTTCAAATCTCAGGGAACGTTTGATTACGACTCACCTGTGAGGAAGCCGTGGTGTACTTGGCTCCCTCTTAGAAATATCTGATCACGTAACGAAACTCAAAAGGGCGCAGTTGTTCACCTACGTAACTCTCTTTGTTGGCTCTACTCGGTCTTTAACTGCTTCCGCATTTACTCGACCTTTACCAATTCGTGCTTCACTAGATCACGTTAGTTACTCAAGAAGCCATACTTGGCGGTGATCAACATCTTTCTTCCCAGTTCGCAGTTTCAACATGCGACCATAACTCACGAATCACTAATGTACTCAACACGTCGAAGAACAATCAAATCGTTAAGCAATACCGGATGACGGTGTAAAACACCCTACACCGGAATCCTACCTCGGTATAGACGTCGCACTGAAAAACTCTGTAACGGTCTGGACACTCTACCGGAATCTCCCGTCGGTCATAGATATCGTGTCGAAACACCTCGCACTGTGAACTGAAGTAGGAACTTACACGTAGTCATAACCACTCAGTTTCCTTCTTAGTAACGTTTGCCTGGACCACTTACCCATAAAACCAATATTCACCAAGCCAAGATCGACCAAAACGATCGCACGATCATGTAACACAACCACCATTTCCTCCAGACAAGGGATCTCATGATCATTGCACGGTTCGAAACAAACATCCGGTTTACCACATCCGATGGGCCAATAGGCGCAACTCACTAAGGGTAAATCGTACTTACCTCCGATACTGAGGAATGCCAGAAACGATCCCTGGGAAAACTCTACCAGACTCCAAATTTAGTGCAGACGGCGGACCGTCGTCAATAACAATGATGTAGATACTTCTTATCATGATCCTCAGCTGTACTGGTATCACCCTGGATAGAACGACTTCGGTTCTGACATGCCATACCGGGATCTTCCTTCGGTATGGGTGTCTTATCGGAAAGTCCCGAAAATCGGACAAGGACGGAGCCATCCGAAGGTGTGATTCCTCAATTTCTCTTTAGTAACCGTCTCCCGAATAGTTCTCACTTGAACTCCAAACAGGTCTTGTCATGGCCTTACGTACTCAAGACGAGCAAGCAACACACAATCGTGATCATCCAAACAAAGGTCCTCATAACCACTGCGGGGTTTGGAACAATCGCTCGCTTCATCGCATCCCAAGAAAAGTAAGTATACCTCTGCCAAACAACGGGTACCGCGTACCGTCATAAAGTCGAAAAGCGGCATGCCTCAAACACGACTTACTCAACACCTCTCGTCATGCTAAGTCTAGCATACGGGTGTCTCACACAACAAATTTCCAACGGAACTCATAACCAAAATCTACAACTCAAAATCCCACCGCACTCCTGAAGTAAAAACAGATGAAATAACACCAACTGCAACCACAACGAATAACAGGTCATCACACACCCAAGGTAAAAGATAAAGCACAAACGTGTCTCGTACACATCCAACAACACACACATCTCTCACAACGGTTAAACCTGAACACGGTCCTCAACCTGGTACGGGTCAGCTACACATCACGTGCCACAAACTCAACTCGCGGTAAACCAACCACATCTCACTGTGGTCCATCGAGAAGGTTTATTCAATTTGCGATATTTCGCTTGACATCCACACTAGTTCTCAACATCGGATCAACCCCTTCACAAGTCATCTTACCTAAATCAACATAACACGAGACAATGGTTCTCAAAACCGGTGCATGGTTCAGTACCACCATGAACTCTTCCAACAATTCATTGGACAAACAACGCACAACAATGCGGACCAAAAGAACCCCTTACTGGTACTTAGTCGAAAGTAGGCGTCCTTCAAGACACCACCATTAAACGTACGATAGCCACACTCGACTACAAACACGATCCCAGATCGAATGCCAAAGGTCATCCCGACCGGCGGTATCCTTTATACCGTTCATGAGCTATCCATCAACCAACTTATAGTCAAATCCACCCAAGTCGCCCTTTAAGGGTTAAACACCACGTACAGAGATCTTGAAAACCTTGAATAGTTTAGAAATTCGTGAAGCTCCGTCATTCGCTACTTGACAAATTAAAACCTACCACGGTTAGCTCTTACTCTTTCTTGTGCTCTCACGTGGCACAAGTCCGACCTATCACACTTTTCCTCGTTTGGTGTCATCTTGTTACTGGCCTGAAAGCTGTTGGGAGTCGCTCGGCTACCAGTTGTCGGATTTCAACGTGAGTTGCTCTTACTTCTAGGACGTAACCCCATGGTTATGCCTAGTCCTCGCGGAACATTCAGCGTTCGCTCTTCTCCTGCTGAGAAGGTCACGTGGTTAAATCGCAATGTTATCCGTTTGTTCCGTGTGATCTGGCGGTAAGCCGCTTAATTCTTCTGGAGAGAACGTAAGAAATACCCGTTGATTTAGTTTCTCACGCACGGCACACACTCGTGCACCCTTCGTTTGCCATCAAAGATTTTGAACAACGTCGCCTCAACGGGTCGAATCTTTGAACTTAAGTCTTGTAGCGGGGTTAGAAGAAACTGTCGATCACGACTACTGTGGGTATGGGCCCACCACTCTCCCGCTGCGCTACTCTGATCTTACCGTTGCTCGGTCATCTCTGGTGACCGGTCGGACCGTCTACTGGTCGAGGCTGTAGCCTGTCACTGCTTCGGCATTCGTCGCCGGTGGCGCTCGATGAACGCTTGCTGTTTCAACTCTCGGTTCCTAAAATTCGATCTGCACTATCGGAGAAGGAAAGAACCTTAAATCTGACTGAGTTTGTTACCCCACTTCCTAACTCCTACTGATGCTAGTCGGTACTACCATACCTCTAGTCGATGTGGTTAAAATAACGGTGGGCTTACCAGTGTTAAACTCGCCCGATCACTGCTTCACCACGAACCGGTACACCAGTGTAAAGCTCAAGTGTCCGCTGACACGTAATACAAAATGCAGATGGTCACAAGCACTCTACTCGATCTCAAGATCGGTATCAAGTCCTTACTCGGGCTCGGCCTGGTCTTCTGTGCCTTGGCGATTTCCAATCATGTCTCTCTAACGCTAGTGTTTGCTTCACTAGTGCTGAATCGTCCACGGTTCTGAAGCAATGACTCAATCTGTGCCGAGAGAACTGAGTCCCTTCTCAAATGCCTACGACGGCTCTGATTGGTCGGCACCCTCCCGGATGCGAAGTGATACGGGGACATGAACCTCGTCTAATACTCATAGACGGTCATCCCTTTCCAATGCAGATCCAAACTGTCGGTGTCGGTCATCTTTGATTAGATCAAAGGAAATACTGTCCCAAGGACAGTCCACTGAACGGGTGGAAGCCATTTCCAAATCTGGTCTGCACACACTGCCACTAATACTGTGCTTCTCTCTCAGTCGGGGGGTCGCGGAACATAATCTCCAACGAATAACCGAATATTCTAAACGTATTAAGGTTGTGGGTACTCCACTCTAACCATAATACAACTGTCTCGGGGTCCAACTTCCCGGGTCAAACTGGTGTACTCAACCGAAGAAAACTCCTGAGTGCTTGGCCCGTGTAACCATCCACCTGGCTTGGCATCTCGGTAAGGACCGCGTCGGCGGTAGGCACAAACTCTTGTGCTGGCGTTGTACTCTCATGCTGAGCGCATCTAATACTGCGCGAACCACCTCCTCAATCGAGCTGTTTGAGTCGGCTCAGCGACTGGAGGAACTCTAGGTGATGACCCTACCGGTCTATTCCCAAAACTCTCGTGCTCTGTGGGAGTAGCTCCTTGGGCGCTCACTGCCCCTGCTAGAACGATAGCTGGTATCTAGCTCTGCCCCACAACTGGACGACTCTTAGTACTCTCTCGGATAAAAACACGGGACACCTCGCCATCTCACTGCCTTTAGCAACTATAGGTTCACAAATCAGTTTAACCCAATCGGTTCGACTTGCCCAAGCATGACGTTTTTGTGCGTCTCCACCGAATCCCACTTGGACCAAAAGTAAGTCGTAAAGTCAAACATAACACTTACGCAAACAAGAGACCCGCACCTCGTGCGTCTCACCCCAACCCAAAGGTTCGATCAAGTACAAGGACGTAAACGCGCGTTTCACAAGTCACTCACAGATACGCCCCTCACACTAGTAGATATATATACTCATATAATATAGCACACAAGTTCGCATCTCTACGCGTCACACAGCAACAACCAGCGATTTAGCAATCTACCCCAACTCTCACAGGAGGGTTCCACCAAGTCAAAGAAATCCACTCCTACAGGAGGATTCAAACTCAAGCACATCACACAAGGCACAACGCAACAGGCATACTCCTTGCTCGGGTATCCTTCCACCAAAAGGGGGTTTAATACTTACCACAATTCAATTCAAAATTCACCCTTAACCCTTCCTTCCCTTCCATGAATTCCCATTTCTTAACTTTTATTCAAATCTTTTCATGTCGATCTCATGTTGTTACAATCTGATTCAGGCGACCCCGAACCTCATTGTAACAACTTGACATCAAAACATCACGCTCGACTACAGTGGCACCCCTGAGTCAACCGGTGATGGTGTAAACATTTTAGTTCTACTGAAAATTCGGCATGACCCATTTGTATCTTCCCTTAACCCTCCGCTTAAGCGGGACAACAATCAACACAAATTCACAAGGTAAAAGCACATAGAATTCTCGTGCTCTGCCAAAGACATCACACAGTCAATAAACGGAGTTCTCGTGACCCAAACTCAACCATAACACTCGCTCGCAACTTACCGAGACCCTAACTCGTAAGCCAGCCAACAAATACTCGCAACCACGTAGGCCAGCCAAAGAATACTCGCAACCGTATAGGCCAGCTAAAGAATACTCGAAACCTCCTCGAGACCAGCTAAAGAATACTCGCAACCTCCTCGAGGCCAGCAAAATAACACTCGCAACCTCCTCGAGGCCAGCAAAATAACACTCGCAACCTCCTCGAGGCCAGCAAAATAACACCAACTTTAGTCCACGACTCTCATGGCCACCCCAACACAAATCAACACACGGCTCTCATGGCCACCCAAAGACTCAACAGTCAATCACAACTCCCACTTGAACAGGGCCAAACCAAAACTTGAAAATTTCTCGAAGTAATACGCCAAAGGGCAAACACCACTAACTGTTGGCTCTCACTATCATGTATGCATAGCGGGTCGGTCATTGACCGTCAATCCAATTCCGATCTCAACCATTCGGCCTCACCGATCATTAGGGAGAGGATACCAATCAAGTAATGCAAACATTGTAGTGCAAGATTTCAATTAGGACAACCCTTAAAGCAACTCAAGACTCAAACTCCCTAACTCTACCCACCTAATTGACTTCGGTCTGAGGTTTGAAAATCAGTTCATAAGACACCTGTTTCAAATGAAACCAGGCTCTGATACCAAAATGTCACGCCCCAAATCCGGTTATCGCCCGGACCCGAGGCATGACGAGTAATAGAAGACAATAAAAATGATAAAACAACATTTACTTCCTGAAAATCTCCATTGATGAAAATAATCCGTTAAACCGAGTTCAAATACGATAACCCTCCAGGGGTGTAATAATAAACCTCAACAAGTTTTGGTTCAATACATTAAAAGTAAAAAGTACGAAGTCTCTATCATGCACCCACCCTGAGAAGCTCCCGAACTTCTACTCCTCAATCAAGCCTGTGAACACAACAATGAACTCACAGGGGTGAGCTTACGCTCAGTAGGGAAAACACATAACAAGATAAACCTTAAACTCCAACGAATTAACGACAACGTCCACAAGATCCATAATTCACCAACACAGTCAACAAGGTAGTTCATAATACAACGAGTAAATTCAACAGTAAAGTTAACACAAGACTCTTAACAATCATAGGTAGTAGACAAACCAACCAATGCCGTGGCACATGAAGTCACCACCCTCCGATCCACATCTTATGTGTCCTCTCGGATTTTCCCTCCAATCCAGAGGAGACGCATATCATTGAGACTATCGGAAACACCCTTCAGGGTACATATCATCGGAAGTCTCAGAAACGTCTCCAAGGGATTTTAGATCATCGGGAACCCAGGGCCATACTCCCATAGGAAGCGCACACGTGGGCAATTTAATGATAAGCAGTTAATAATTGAATAACGCACTCGACCGAAATATGAAGTAATACAAGCTCAACAACCACCAATCCAAGTCCACTCACGGTTCAACCATCACCAATTCACCACAACACATAGAACACGAATCACACCACCATAGCACACCAAATACACAATCCCAACTTACCGTTCACTTACCAGTTTCGAACCACCGGGGCATCGATCACCTGATTGCACCGCTCGGTACAATCAGTCATACTCGATACCCCCAGCAACCAATCAAGTAAATCAAGTAATCATTCGAATACAATCAACGAGCAAGTACAAGTGTGATCAACTAAATTATAAAGCCTTCAAAAGAGCATTCAAGCATGCAATTCCACTAGTTTCATTAGCCCCTTTAGCCTATCCACTAAGCAATCAACAACCAAGCATGTGATCCTAACACGCAACTAATCCGAGGGCTTTGCCAAGGCTCCTCTACCAGACAATCATATCCCAAGTATTGAAAACGAGTTACACTAGTGATTGGCATCCTAATCGGTCACCACTAGACTCTTCCGGTTATTAGCAATTGAAAGACGATTAAGCTAGTTATTCGCATCCTATATGCATATCTAGGACCTTTTCCAATTTTATTAACCTCGCATGCATACTAAGCATCATAAACGAGAGGCTAAGGCTTTCCCTACCTCGAGGTCTTGCTCTCAACGCTTTGATAAAGCCCGGTGGTCACTACTCCGTTCTTCACTCGGGTCCCGGCGTGATCTTTGCTCTTCTAGCTCGGGACCAAAATCTTCGCTCTCGGGCGAAGTCCCGTCTAGGTTTGACACATAAAAGGTCCAATCAGTTCTCAAGAGTCCGACACCTCGAAACGTCTCAAACGTCCTTAATTTACCAGTTTTAAGTCCACATAATTAATTTAATAATTAATTAAATCAGCGACCCGGATCCGTCCCGAGTCCGGCCTGAATTCTCACCTGAACTGGGCTGGAGCTTGATCTGGGCTGAAGGTTGACCTAGGCTGAAGGGTGATCTGGGCTGAAGGTCCACCCAATCACAATCGGGCCCAGGGCCCAAATGCTGTTGAGCCCAACTGGCCACAGGGCCCAGCATGCTCACCGGCCCAAGGCCCGTGTGTGCTGGCCTGTCCAAACCGGAGATCCAGTCCGACGATGGTGGCAATCCGGTGCAGTTCGCCGGCGACGGCGGCGGCGAGGGGCTCGGGGGAACTGTGCGACGTCGTGAGGGACGCCTGCGACAGGGGAAGGACGGTAGAGCTCCGGCATGTCCCCCACGGACCACATCCGAGCACGGTGGCTCCTGCTCGTTTTCTCCAGCGAGGGTTCGTCGGGTTCGATGGCGTCAGCGCGTACTGGGGAGGGAGGAGGAGGTCGGGAAGAGGACGGTCGGCCGAATCTCACCTGGAGGGACCTCCTGTCTCCGGCGAGGGTCGATTCGAGAGCTGGACGGAGAAGCTCTTCGCGAGCTTCCGGCGGCGCTGCAGATCCAGAACCAGTTGCGAGGTTCCCCCGCCGGCGAGCTCCGTCTCAGACATAGCCGGCGTGGCTTCAGCAGTGCCTCCGTGGGTGAGGCTCGCGTCGTGACCGGGAGGGAGGACGCGGACGAGCTCCGACGACGGGATTCAGAGAGAGAGACACGGTGGGGAGGGTTTCGCGCAGGAGGGAGAGAGAGAGAGAGGCTGCTCCTCGGTTTACGTGCGCGAGATCTGATGTTGAACAATAACCCTTCTAGGGTTAGCCAAAGTGCACCTGGGCTGAAACTACATGGGCCGGTTCCAACTGTTTGGGCCTGGCTCGGCTGGCCCATTAGGTCTGACCTGCTTTCTCTTTCTCTTTTTTTTTTTGATTTTTCCTTCTCAAAATTTAATTTTTCCAAAAACACACCTCGACATTTTAAATTTGCACTTTACAACATTTTTAGACGAAGCGGGTCTTACAGATTTAGTGTATATGGTTTGCGAATTTAGTGTATATGGTTTGCGACTTTAGTGTATATGGTTTGTGAATTTAGTGTTATTTATAGTGTGTTCATATATATATGTTATATGTGTGTTGCTAAAAATTGTATCTTTATTGATTCAGTGCTCTCAATGTTGTTGCATCTCCAAATGTCAAAAGTGCTTGTAGTTGGCAACCCCTGTAACACCAAGTCAGTTACTTAAATCATCATATTAATTCATCATATTAATTGTCTAATACCATATATAAATATATATACTATATTATGCTGATTTGTAATATCTTCATCTTCTTGATGTTCAGTGCATTTGATTTGTTTGAAAAATGCTCCCAACATACCAGCAAAGAACTTCCATGCCTTGAACATCACTAAATAAATTCGCAAACCATATACACTAAATTCGCAAACCATATACATTAAATCCGCAAACCATATACACTAAATCCGCAAACCATATACACTAAATTTGCAAAACACACTAAATTCGCAAACCATATACACTAAATCCGCAAACCATATACACTAAATCCGCAAACCATATACACTAAATTTGCAAAACACATCACACTTTTTCGCACTCATATTCACACATCCACACACGTATTCAAGAACACATCAAAATATATGCAATCCACTACTTGTTAGAAAGCTCTTGAAAAAATAAGAATATTGGTGCAAAAAAAAGTTAAATCGGAGTTGAAACGAAGCGGGAAAAATTAAATTAATAAACTTGGTGGGGAAAAAAAAGATGAGCATTTCTAAGCACGACACGTGTCATGTTGTTGTTGAGTTCGCATGTTCGCATTTTAAGAGGGGTTCACACCTGAAAGCCTCCCTATATATATATAGGGTGGCTATCCAGTAAAAACCCTCTTTATTGTGCAAACTACGAACCAATCTAAGCCACAGGATGCGGTCAAAGTGACGTCAGCAGAGCGCGCGCGATGCTGACACGTGGCAGATGCGCGCGCGCCTCTGCCCGCGCGCGTGAGCGTGTTGACCACGCGCGCGCACGGTGCTAATAGTTTGGCGTGCACAGTGCTAATAGGTCAACCTATTAGCACTGTGCGCCCAAACTATTAGCAGTATGCGCGCCACGTGTCAGCACTGTGCGCGCGCATCAGCAGCGCGCGCGCCCACGTGTCAGCACCTGGTGAGTTCGTAGTTTGCACAATAAGGGGTGATTTTTACCTGATACCAACCATATATATATATATATATATATATATATATATATATATATATATATATATATAGTTGGTATCAAGTACAAACTATCTTTATTGTGCAAACTACGAACCAATCTGAGCCATAGGATCCCCCCAAAGTGATGTCAGCAGAGCGCACCAGATGTTGACACATGGACAATAAAATATATAAAACACCGCACCTTATTGTGCAAACTACGAACTCACCAGATGCTGACACGTGGGCGCACGCGCTGCTGATGCGCGCGCGCACAGTACTGATAGTTTGCATAGCACGATGCTGATAGTTTAGTACACACAGTGTTGATAGGTTAGTACAAAATGTGCTGATCGCAACCTATCAGCACATTTTGTACTAAACTATCAGCACCGTGCTATGTAAACTATCAGCACTTGCGCTGCACGCGTGGTCAACACGCGCTACTGTGCGGGCAGAGGCGGGCGCGAAGTGGTCACGTGTCAGCATCGCGCGCGCTCTACTGACGTCACTTTGACCGCACCCTGTGGCTTATATTGGTTTGTAGTTTGCACGATAAGGGTGGTTTTTACTGGATAGCTACTATATATATATATATATATAGGTTCGATTCGATGAACATGAAGATTGTATCACCGTTCATAAAAAAAGATTCAATCACTTTGAGTTTTTTTTAGCGAAAGGTGCAGATTTCATTACTTAAAATACGTTATGACAATAAAGTGCATCAGAGACTCCCTGACCACGAAGAACAGGGCAAGAGCACTTAAGAGTGCTCGCTATTCTTTTCACAGTAGAACCGTCCAAGATGGTGTTGAGTTGGTGCCCTATAGGCAATGATAGAATACGGGTAAGGGGAACGGGGTACCGGGATCAGAGAATTCGACGGTAATAGTGATGGTGGGAGGCAGAGCATCAACTAAGGATCCCTCCCAGGGTGAGTCTCCGATGCCTAAGCATGACCTCATCCCTCCCAGCGGGGCTTCTTCCCCGCGTGTGACTGGGCTCCCCATCTGGATACAGGCGCCTCCTTCCTCCGGCCTTCGACAACCGCTCTTCCCCCAGACTGGGCTACTTGTACTCCTAGAGCTCCCCCGTCGCCCATCCCACCGCTTCCCCAAGGGTGAGGGATCTGTGGTGGGCTCAACAAAGAGCTTGTTCCCGCCCACCGGACACAAGATCTTCATGTGTACAAAAGTCGGGATGTGGGGGTTGGACCACCCACGGATGCCTGGTTCCTCCGGCGGAACACGGGGACCCTAGTTAGGAATCGGGTCCATTGTTACGCTAGATCCCAGCCTCCGAAGTGATCCAACAAGAGGTAACGGGTCCATTGTCAGCAAAACCAGGTCTGGATCCTTCTGTTCCCCATCTAGGGCAGCATATCCTCCCAGGGATCATGGACGCATCCCAGAGGGCCAGAGGCCATCTCTCCTATGGGTAGGGACGGAAACAACCCCATCCGGGGGAACCCATACCCTTGTCCTCCGCTAAGTCCAACGGCGACGAACAACCATGGAAGCGGTATCAACCGAGATCCTCTGTTACTCATACCGATCACGAATTAAATATCGCCAACGAGTTCTAATCCTTGTGACCATAGTGGATGTCGTACACTCCGTCACGTCCACAGTTGTACCCCTCCCGGGGATCCTGGCGGGAACCAATCCTTAGCCCTTGCAGCACCCATCCTAGGTGGCAGACGCGACGTTGAAAGGCGCAGAGACATTGGTAACGGCAGAGCCCTAGCACAGGTGGTAGGCGCCTTAAACACCAGAGCAAGGTCTCGGTGATTGCGGACCTTGAGAGACATGCCAAAGGTCACCCCCTAGCAGAGGATCTGTAACTTGAAGGCGAAGTCATCGAGAAAGCACACGGGTTGAAGGGCGATTCTCGTGGATCGGAGAGCCCCAGTGCTCTCAACGGGAACGAAACCCGGGTCATGGTCGGGCCAAGGTACGTAGGAGAGAAGAAACTGGGTGGGGTTAGGCTTGCAGGATAGGCATATGTGGACTTCCAGACAAATCCGGTAGAAGAGGTATGGCAATCGGTGTTGGGGTCACCGGTGGCAAAAGAGAGGCGGAAAGAGGGAGAGACGGCGAGGGCTGTGGAAAAGGCAGCCATTCCCACCTGTATTTAAACCCTGCACCAGGCGTTGTCTGCGAGGTCAACGGGATGAGAAAGGAAAACACTAGGACAACGAAGCCGACAGGTCCAGACGGCGCAGCAGCAACAATGACAGACGAAAGCTCTATAACGGTGGCGCAGGTTAAGGCTAGGGTTAGGGTAGGTTCTCAGTTCGAGAGAAAATTGTTTATGATTACTTTTTTCAATCACTTTGAGTTACGAGGACAATTCAACATGCAAATGTCAATGTCAATATTTGGTTATATAAGTATGCAACAATCAAACAAGTAGAATATTATTGGTAGATAATTGATTATATCTTATCCTAGAGTTTCTCTCCCTCAACCTTTTCGTTTTCAAGACCAAACACAACTGTTGTCGTTGTTGACGACTTACATTTTTTTCCAAGACCATGGAGGGGTGATGGTAGATCCTTGGTTGCGGTCCACCGTGACTTCTGCCGACTCCGGTGCGCAATGGGTCACGACGTGTCCTTTGTATCTGTTCAGTCGTAGTCCGGATTCACTCACTCGGGGCGGCACTGGCGTGTGCTCTGACGCCTTCTCGTGACGTGGTGGGGTGCTCAGCCTCTTATAGTGGCGTGTTATTGAGCTTTGCTGGGCGTTGTAAGACCCTGCTCTTGTGTTTTGGGATTGGCTCGTTCTTTTTGTTTTACTTTTGTTTGCTTGTTTGTTGAACAATAGTTTGATGGTTCATGGTTTCCATCCCGAAATTTATGCCATCTTTTATTTGTGTGTTGTTTTTTCTCTGAAGAAAAAAATAATTGATCATATGAAATACAAATAGTTATTCTAAATAAAATCTAATACATAGAATCATATTACATGGATTGACGGGTCTATACTAACTAGTGCCCTAATCTAACACAAAATTTTCGATACAATAGCTTGTCTGAACCAAAACACCAAATGTTATTAATAAGCTTAATTAATTCTAAGGTTATTATCATTATTATTGGAACCATAATCAACTTCAAAACACGACACTGTTGGAACCATTTATGGTGACCAAGTTCATGAGAATGTTGTTCCAGTGAGTCTTGTTCTCGTCCGAAACACCTCCGGTGGCACCATGATTATCTTCACCGCCGGCAACATAGTCTTCTCCGACGTAAGTGTCGTTGATTACGGGTTTCAGATTCTCGTACTCGCTTACCAACAACTCAGGGAAGCCCTCTTCATTCCCGGGACCGAACCATTGATGACTTGCCAACACGTTGTTGTGGTACGACATGTCGTTTAGGGGCATCATCACGGCGTGTTCGGCCGCCGGAAACATGCAGTTTCCGGGAGGGAAGCTCAGCGTCGACGTCGGAGACTCCTGGTGGTCCCCACCCAGCGCCATGATGGCGGATAAAGCGGAGCTGCATGACGAGGAGGAGGACGATATTGCCCCTAGCTGCGCCTGCCATGCCTTGAGCACGTCGAGGCAGGGCGGCCGCGCAGCCACCCCCGGGAGAGGCTTCTCGCCACCTCCTCTGGGAGAGGAGGTGGCGAGAAGTTTTGACTCCCGGACCAGGCGAGCCTCGGCTTCTAGCCGAGCGCTCTCCCATTGAGCCATGTGGCTCAGCCCTGCAGTGGCGTGTAGAGAGCCACTGCAGGGCTTGTGGGTCACTGGGTCGATCCCCATCTTCGTCAACCGCTTTTTTAGATTCGTGTTCCAGTAGTTTTTGATCTCGTTATCGGTTCTCTTTGGGAGATGGGTTGCTATGGCTGACCACCTGAAAAGATTCGAAACAGCAATGACAAAGTATTGTTAGTAATAAAATCCGAAAGAAATTAAAAATAAACAACTCATTTCTTGTTATTTGTGTTTTTGTTATAATAAATCCGAACACTAACATAAAACGCTACCCCTAATTTTTTTTTTACCATAGTTTGGCTCAGTCTAGTCTTAGTTAACCCTAATTTAACCGTCACTCATACTTGCTTCCGAGCCAGGAGATCCTAATCTAACCAATACTTTTACGTCCACACATCCGCTTCAAACAAGTGTATACTCGGTTTTGAACCTTTGATCTTAAGAAGACGAGAGATGATCACCAGACCAATCTTAATAAACAATGTCAAAACTTTGTTGATTTATTAGTAAATAAATATCTAGAGCTTCGGATCCAATATTCTTTCTATGGTCTATAGCATACAATATCACCATTATTCTATCTATAAAAAACTTTATAGAAACTATTTATAATGCATGAGTCCATAACCTGTTTCCAAGAAGGGCATGGAGTTGTATTATAGTCTGCTCTTCCTGCAAACTAAATTTTCCTCTTTTAATGTCGGGCCTCAGGTAGTTCGTCCATCTTAATCTACAACTCTTGCCGCATCTCTGGAGACCTACAGATCGACACGTCGAAAACCAAAGATCGTTTATAAAAAAAAGTGTTTATCATGTCATGTAACTTGTTTGTTTATCGATAATTTACCAGCTTTCATTGGGAGAGCACGCCAGCTTCCATGTCCGTGTTGCTCGATGAAGGCCATGAGCTTCCGGTCTTCTTCCGGCGTCCATGGACCCTTCTTCAACCCCACCTTCTCGCAGCACGGAGACCTTCCCATTTTTGGGGAGTTTGGAGAAAAATCTATCGGTAAAGCTAGTGTATTGGACAAAAGACTGAGGCGGGATATGAATATATAAGGGAAAAAGGAAATAAATGCACTATTAGATCCTACCAAAACATTTCATGACCATAACACCCTCGAACTATACTTTGTAGACTAGACAATATTATGTTCAGTACATGTTTGAGGTCCGGTAGATAGGTAATTTACATGCACTGTAATAACCGGTACATGCTATTATCTTTGTTTGTTTGTTTATACATATATATCATTGATTCATTATAGGTGAAATCCCAATAACATGATGTTGAATCATCGTTTCAAGTGCAAACGTGATGTCCCCATCGTTCTTTTATCAAAAATGGGTTTGGACATTTTGTTTATTATCAGAAAATAACGTTTTTTCGTTAGTTTTTTTTTTAATTTTCGCTAATTTTGACAAACGATTCCCAGAACATTTAGAGTTCTCTCAAATACTCTTACCTTTATACCCTAACAGACCCTCCCCGAACTCTGAGCCCTAAACTCCTAACCCTCTTATCTTCCTCTTCTAACCAGATTTTAGTTTAGGGTTGGGAAGGTATTTTAAGTTTGGGTTGAGTATTCTAGGGACTACCGAAGTTTCCAGGGATTTGACATTAAAATTAACGGAAACTTGAAAATATAAACGGAAAACATCACTCTTTGATAATAAACAAAATAATATAAATACATGTAAATAATTTTTTTTATCAGCAAATTTATTAACGATAATTAATCTTTGAAGTAAGAATTAAGCAAAGAGTAAAACTCTCAAACATACCCAAATACAAACTACCAAAACATTACAAGAACCAACTAAGAGATTGTCTCCAAAATTCAGAGTTACTCTTTCCCTATTCTTAAAAGCAAGTCTCATGCATATATGCATTCCCCTACAATCTTTGGATTACATATCCTCTTTCTTGTTCTCTGCTCAAGACCTCCTCTTCATGATCTTTTCATTATAGTTGGCTTTAGTTAGTCTGTGATTTGAAGAGGGTAATTTCAATTCTCTTGTTGCCCTTGTTATTTTGTTTTCTTGAGAATGCTTGTCTTTATCGTTCGAATTGCTCTTCTTGTGTAACGGAGGTATCTCACCCTCGATTTCTGCTCTGTACATTCAGGCTTGAACTTCTAATAAATTTGCGGATAAAAAAATAAATAGAAACCCTAATCTTCGATCCGCAATCTTGTGGTCTGTCCTTGTTGGCTGTTCTTGTAATCTGCACCTTCTTTTTCTTGTTTCACCTGGTGGATTTTCTTGTGCTCTGCCCTTGTTGGTGGTTCTTGTATTCTGCACCTTTTTTTGGGTTGTATTCTTACCGTGTTTGGTTTCTGTTGTGCCATATAAGAAAGCTGCGTACTTCTTGGACTTTTGAAGGTTTATAGTCAGATTTCATATACTCTTCTTTCCTCTCATTAAAAATTTAATTTAAATTTGCATTTACTGGTAAAAAAAGAACAACACCACAACCAAAAGAAAACACTCCTAAAAAAACCCAAGAAAAAATGATTAGAAATGATAATATTAGTCTTTCTCATTCATTACAAGAAGACACAAAAGAGATTTATTACCATAGGTGTGGGTTGGCGAAGTGTTGGATATGGTAACTAAAGCATAGTACGATGCCGTTGGAAATACAGGTGGTCCTTTAACCTTGTGCATGTGGTAATAATTAACAAAGTTAAGTTTCTTTCGTTGTTGGTAGGCAAGGACCGCAAGGTTTTATTGGATTGGCCAAACTTACAATGTTGTATATTTAGTATTTGTCGAACATGTTATACATAATACCATTCTTCAGTCTCTCTCTTTATATATTATATGTTTCGTATAGTAACAGTAGAACAAGAACATTTAGCTGCAGTGTAATACATACTCAGACAGCCACACATACATATTTTTCTCTCTCTTGCTGTGGGCCGTATATTTTTTAAAACGGGAAAAAAGTAGTATTACTAAATTGTCGTGCTTACAACGTGGGACCTAACAGTCCCGGATACCAGTATTTGTCCCGATTGGCCGTGACCCCTCAGGCGCACATGGTTCCATATCAATAGTCTGTTTTGTTTCGCAGATCCAAACTCAAGAATTCCTCGATCCACTGTTTCATGAGATACATGGCTAACGAAATAAAAGCTACCTACCCAAAGATTTATTTGACCTAAAACGAACAACCTGAAAATAGAAGCGGCCTTTGTTGCGGATTCCCCGAGACTTCCCGGTTGTAGACGTCCCGGGTCTGTGGGTATAGGTCCCTGAAGGTCCTTCCCACCCCCGCTCTGGAGGATCATTCATCCCCCGGGGGATTGTGGTCCCCCGGGCTAACATCTCGTTCCTGCACTTGGTGTGGTGGTGTTGGCAGCAGCTTGGTCTCCGACTTGTGGCCCGTCTTAATCACCCTAGGTCTTGGACCGACGACTGTGGTATGACGCAGAATCCCCCGTTGAGCCAAGGTGCAGTTCATCAGGTCACCCAATCGCGGATCGGGCCTCTTCCACTTGGCCTCGATCTTCAAATGAGGTTTAGGGCTTGGGGTGTCCTTGGCTTGACTTTTGGTTATCGTCGGAGACAAGGTCAACACCCAAACGGTAGTGCTCCGGGTCTCCTGATGTGCGCGACCCCTGTTGGCCACGACCCTCCTAGGGTTTATGGATCCCGTTGAGTAGGGGACCCTACCCGGCTGGATACCGAATCCCGATCGGTCGTATCCCGGTTGATAGGCCGAGGACCAAGAGAAGCAGTGTACCGGATCCCATTGGTAGGTCGGGAACACGGACCGCTCCGATGGAGGAACGGGAGCCAGGCCCAGAAACTGTGTCTCCGGGTGCCGGCGTACCTGATCCCAGTCCGGTAGAGGGCGTTGATGACCTGGATTAGCTGCAACTGGCTGGGTGAACTCCGACGTGGGTCGGTGCCAGGGAGACGGGTGCCACCACGTCGGATCGTGGTGCACATCGTGCATGGACCACCCCCGATTATGCAAGACCAGTATGGGATTGGCCTGGCCATGCAAGGGGGGGTGATCGGCCACACAGAGGCGATCAGGATGACAGTGGGTCTCCGGCCATGGCGATCGGACAGAGTACCTGTCCCATTGAAAGCGGGGGAGCGGAAAAACCATGGTGGGAGAGGGAAAGGGGAACCCGGAACGATGGAGGGGCAATACAGATGGGTGGGCGCGAGGGGAGGTCGTGGAGGAGACGGCGGCGACAGTGGCGGCTGAACCCTAGTAGGGTTTACGTGAAGAACCTCAGAGAGGTTTAGTGGAGAACTTTTTTCCGGTTTGTGGGGCTTTGGTTTCTTGAGGTTCCTCCATGGAATGCTCTTAGTTTGTTTCATCTTCACCCTCAATCTCTACTTCAAAGATTGAGTTTTAATATATGTCTTGCTGATATAAAAAAAATCACTCGGTCAAGATATACAAACGATCACTTATAATTTATAACCGTTGATCGTATAAATACAACGGTAAATATTACGGATTCCAGACAAACTAGACTATAATGTAAGCCCAACTCGACATATTTGGGGCGTTGGTATTGTAACGGATTATCAAACATGTAGATAGATCTAATGTCATTATCACAAACAATAGTTGTGACGACATAGAAAGAACAATGCAACTCAATGAGAAGGTTATGTAACCAACAAGACTCGTCGACAACAACACCTCGATACTCTACTACAACACTAGAACATAATCCTACACATTAACGTTGAGAGGACCAAAAAATGAGATTAGGATTAGGTAAAATACAATGCCTAGATGTCAAGGGAAATGTATCAAGACAACATGTCCGTTATGTATCATAATAAGTAGTAAGAGAAAAATGAAGGGGTAACGATATTTCCGTGTTGTGGACAAAGGTGAAAATGGTAAGTCCATACTATGACGACTTTTATGTTCAAGTCTTGTCAGAAAACGACATTTAATTTCCAAAAAAAAACCGAATGGAGTTGGGTATGAATGGCAAGAAGACACATTAGCTTGGGCAAGAAACTCACGAGTGAATTTTTCTTATGAGAAAAGAAGATCAGAGGAAGTGCGAGTGACAAATATACTCAACATGTAATGGATAGTAACAAGGTTGTTTTAAAGTAAGACGAAAAAAGATTAGACAAAAAGAAAGTTGAAATGATATCATTAACATACACAAAAAAACATGACAAGGTTTGATCGTGTTAACTTGATTTCATGTGGTTTTAAAAGGTGAAGGGTGAAAATGTGAGTAGGTAAAGAATTATGGGATAGGATGGGATGAGATAAGGAGAAGGCGACCTATGTTCTTGTTAGATCTATGTAGTTGGAGATCTGTAATTGGTCCGTCCGATTCAACCTTTGAATGTGTGAGTTTTATTGTATTGCTTTGCCGATAAAAAAAGGGCGATAGTAGAAAAAAGATTAAATTGAATCATATGGATGGATCAGATTAGAAAATATCAGAATAAAGTGAGTGACAGAAATGAATAAGAGAAGAAATAGATTTTGAGGGTATAGAGAAGAAGTTATTCGATAAAATTTCAGATGAGTGATGAGAAGAGTAGGAAAAAATAGATTTATCAAAAGTGTTATTACGAGAGATGATGATCATATTAATGGATAAGACAAAATAATTGTAACCGCATTGTAAGGTGGATACCTAGAAAGACAAAAGCACAAGAACGAGGGAAAAGTTTGTAAGAGCTTGTAGCATGATGCAAGTATGCATTATATCAAACAGGATATAGTAGTCCCATACACGAGTTGACCACGTAATGATGTGCTAATGCGATTGAAGAATTTTGAAAGCCCGTTCGACATCCATTATAGCACTCTTTTGATAATTCACAAACACATTGTCCTTTTTCGGAACCGACGTCCTACAATTTTAACAAACTGACTCCATAAAGATAAATGTTGTCAATTAAGTAATAAGGATAGTAATAGCATGTATTGTACTCTATGTGATTCGTTGAGCTTATTAATGTTGTTGTTCGACCCACGCACCAAAAAAAACATGCCACTTATCGGTCGTTTCAGGCATTATTGTTGGCCGGTTCCCATAATCTCTCCACGAAATTTTTCCTCTCCATATTCTTGGATAATTATTCAATTGCTAATGCTTGCAGTCAATACTACCAATCATGCATGCAATCCATATTTGCTTTCTTATTGAAACAAACTTTCCATGTCTCCGCAATCAGTCAACTCTCATTTTAATAGTTTCATCTTACGAATCAACAAAACACATGTAAGCTAAGCATCCTCAACTTATATGGAGATAAGCCAAGCCAACTGAAAGCGTCAAGCTTTTGGGCGAAGTAGTCTTCGTGGCCCACAACTACCTCTATAATGCGCATAAAAATGGTTCAACTCATGCGTTACCGACTCTAAAACATTTCTTTATTGAAGTGGTTCGTCTGCAAAGTAATCATGCTTCAGTCATTGATGACCTTCTATACGACCTGGAGATGACTCTCTTTTTTTTCCAGGGGCGACGATGTCCCCGAGTCCAATTTTCACTTCACCCTTGGCACCATTTGGGTCGTCAACTTGACCACCCTACGCTGATATTGTGCCTCTAATGCCGATGTCTAGCAGCTACACTCACTTTACCATTTTTCTTTTTCCACTTCAAATATAGATATATGGCGATGGGTGAGAACTTTTGGTTGGGTCGAATAGAACGAGGGTGTAGGGTATTTTTTTTTAGTAAGTGCAACTTTCATTCCTTTAAAAAGAGCTTGTACATGTCTGAACGCCCTGACGGGGCAAACACAATAACCATGTAACTACGTAAACGTTTAGGACGTTTTTTAACGGAGTGACATTAAGGCTAACTAAGACATAAACTAAAAAAGACTGACAAATTAACACCGCTCAAAGTAGGGTTTGTATGCCGTTGGGTCCTCCGATGGCGACACACTTCTTCTGATGTAAAATCGGACCTGTGATCGTTGAGTCCTTGAGTAGTAAACCTAAACAATCTTTCGTGAATGATGAACCCTGCAAACAAGAACACAATATGTAAAATACCCCAAAACCCTGGATCATAGTAAACTAGAATCAAGAAAACATCAATTCTAAATAAATATTTCCGATTTATCATTAATTAGATTATAATTTTAAAAAATCAAACTAGTTCTTGATCGAAGCCAACGGTAATTTATATTAAATCTCCGTGGCAGGCGTTGCTTGGCTATGCCAGAAGCAGTTGATTCGGTGTCGACGAAAACATCGGGCATCGGACATCAACACGCCTGTTTTTTCTTTAAGTGTACCGTTTTACGATGCAGTTGCTCTAATAGATACTAGCTGTGTAAATCATTAACATTTTTGCACGTGCCCCCCCGCATTTCTGTCACATTTATGGAAAATAAAACTTAGTCAGATTCATTATTTATATTGATACCAATTCGAATATTTATTATACAAAACCAAATTTCAGGATGTTATTTCCCCTTATCGGAGAAGAATTGAGTCAATCTGAAACACCTAATGTTGCGGCGCTCTCCATGGAACCCGTCTAGGGTTTCCTCCCACAATCTTTAGGGGTATAATCTATCGTTGTCGATTATCTCGTGGTCAACGTGGTCTTCGGTCTCCACTGCTCCTCGACTCCTCTTTGCAGAGTCCTCTCTCCGTCGCAGCGTCGCCAACAGCCCGCTCTCAGCGTCTATTCCAGCATCGTCGATCACCTCCCGTGTCCCGGCGTCTTTCCACGCGGTTCGGTTTACCCCAGCTCGCCGATCACCTCCCATCAGCACGCCGCCGCCCAGGTCTACGGCCAACCAGGCTCTCCGGCTACTCAGACAGGTTTGACTGCTCCTCATCCGCCGCCATCTCCTCAACCAACCCTGTCTCGTCCGAAATCAGCCATGACACCCGACCGCTCTCCCCGTCCGTCTCTGCTCCAGCGATCGGTCAAGCCCCTGCAGTCGATCAAGTCCTGGGCATCTGGCATGCGTCAACTGCGGGGCACAGCTCGCCGCCATCACCCTAGGCGACGTGATCGCCCTCGATAAGCCGGAATAATTTAACACGAGGGTCACGGCGTATCTCATGCCGTCGTTTTGATCCAGAGTCCACAGACGGAGGCGTCTCAGCCAAGGCCGACCCTTTTCATTGGCCAATTAGGCGGTGGCCTAAGGCCACCACCAAGATCAAGGCCACATTTGACCCAAAAAAAATGGACTTTAACTCTATGTAAAGTTAACCTAATATTTACTTACCCACGGCATAATTTTAATCCCAATTTTAACGGTACAAACAACTCTGCTCAGTGCAATTTAAATTTGTTATTCCTTTCATATATAAGAATCCAAGTATTATCCAGCTATAATTCCTTATTTTTTAAATATATATATATATATATATATATTTAAATTCTATATTCCAAAACAGAACATTTTTTTTTCTAATCTTAAATAAGTTCAAGTTTGTTTACAAAATACGATTTTCATTTTTCCTAATTATATTGTTTTTTTTTCAAATCATGTATAAATAAGAGGTTGATTTTATGTTCAGATTCATCCCAAATAATTTTATTTTTTCTTCAAATTCTCTATTGTTTCGTTGTGATTTCTTTTTCAAATTCTACTTTGTTTAAAAAAAACTCTCTTCTATCACTATTTCATATTTCCTATATTGATTGGGAAGAACAGACAGACACGAAAAATAATCTACAATATAAGATTAGTAATGTTAATTAATTAATTATTGTTCAACTTTTTTGTTAATTAATTTGTAGTTTATAAACATGTACAATGGAGGTTCTATAATTAGTTTGAATTAATTTTCCTAATTCATGAGCCACATATATATTGACAAATATTTTAATATTATGTTATAGATTTGTAGAAAAATCAATTCCATGATTCATGCTTAATTGAAAGAAATAAAAACTCTTATAAAATCATTTTTTTTAAAACCAGAAAAATGAAAAGTTCTTGTTTAATTACTTAGATATCATTTTTAGAAAGACAAAAATAATTGATTCATGTTTAAATCATATTATATGTGCGACTAAGATCATTGAAAGTAATTTTGATCTTCTATGAGATATAATTCATGTTATTAGAAATGTATGCCCTCTATAAAAATGTATCTTTATTTACTATATTTATAAAATATAGAAATACCGTTATGTTTTAGTCATTAAAAGGCTCACTTTTGAATTTTTTCCTAAGGCCTCGAAAAGTATAGAGACGGCCCTAGTCTCAACCTCCTTCGGAAGAATAAGAAGACCCGGCGGGGTGGGAGGGTCCGTCTACGGACTATGCCCACAGACCCGGGACTACGGGTGCTGGTGAGTCTCGGGAAAGCCGCAATTAGAGCAGTATTTCCAGCTTTCTTTAATATTTCTTATTACATGTCTTTAGTTCGATTAGGTCTTTAGTTTTGTTGGTTTAAGCATGTCTTTTCCTATTTTGTTGAAATGTCGGTAAGGGGATGTCTTGAGTTATTGTCTACGATATCAAGTAGGCTATCTTTATGGGTCCATGAGCGATGGGTTTGCTACGGTCGGCCCGTACATATATCTGGAACCCATGGCGGTTACGCTCTACCATGTATGGTTTCTTTTTTGCATTAATGCACTTCCCCGGTTACCCGTTTAAAAAAAAAGTCAATCTGAAACTCGTTTAACTTACGACGGTCCATTTTCATTTTATAGAAAGTTTCTTTTTTTTACTAAAAAAACTCCGGATAATTTCTCGGGCTTTGGGGAAGCCGGTTGAGGGGTTGGTCATCAAAGACATCAGGCTGGGGGTGTTTGGGTTCTATTTCGACACGACAACGACACGACTATGGTTTTGGCGGAACGAGCCATGGTGTTTGGACAGTCGGCCCCTCCTATTGGCTTATCTAGATCCAATGGCTAGGGAGCCCACAGCTCTGGACCGCCTTCATCTATGGGTGCATGCCCACGACCTCCCTCTGGTAGTGCTCACAAAGACCATGGGGGAGATGATCGGTTCGACACTAGGGCTATGTGTCGAGGTCCCATGTGACCAGTGGGGTATTTGTTTGGGAGGCGTAGTGAAAGTACTCTTTTGGGGCCTAGTGGAGCGCCACATTCGCCGCTAGTTCCTGCTTCGATTCTTGGAATTTCCCGAGCCGGTTTGTGTCACTCTTACCTATACCAAACTTCCCATGTTTTTCTTTAACTATGGTATGATTGGTCACATTATGGTTGACTGTGATCGAGAGTTGGTGGGTAAGCCAAAATTGGACTCATCTGTCTTAGAGTATCAGAAGGACTGCTAGCCGAAGATGTATGCGATGGACTGGAACGATCATACTCCTCGTCGACCAATGTCCTCAACTTCTGCACCTCAGGGTCCCTTGTCTTGGGGTAGGGGACCAATTGTATCCTCAGCTACTACACCTCGGGGGAGAGCGGGGGGGCTCGCCGGGTCTCCTAACCGCGGGTGGGAGATCCATCTTGAAAGAACTTGGTAATCGGCCAACCAGCCAGGGGCAGTCCTACCGAGCCCCCACACCCGCCTGTGCACAGAGATAGAACTGGACTTGAAGGTGGAGTTGAGTCTAGTAATGGAGCGGGAGGCAGGGGAGTGAAACGGGGTTTTATTGGGGAAACCCGAGATGGCCCAGATGGATGAATGAAAGGGATTCAGTGTTCTAGGGACTGGCCTTGGGAGGGGTCCCTGGGAAGAGCTCTGCCATCCTTGGAAACTGATGTTAGTAAGTTCGGTAGCAGCCATCAGAATATGCAGCAGTCAGGCTGACCTTTAGCAGCAGACACCGGTTTCATTGTTATTTACTTTTTGTTCTTCTTTATGACGCTCTAACATACCGACTTTGTCGGGTTTTTTGTCACAGAGTTATGAGTAGGAAGACCTTATAGACTCGATACAATGTAATAGCTCTTTTACTGTGGTCAGTGGTTTCCCTGATGCACATCCTTTGTCAAATTGATTTCTAAATTAATAAAGTTGCAACTTTTAGTAAAAATAAATAAATAAAAGATAGATATTAAATGCAGTGGCGGAGCTAGGTTTTTCAGTGAGGGGGCACAATTTTTTTTCAAATAATAACGAATACATAACTTAAAAGTAATACAAAGTAATATTACAAATACTAATATTGTGTAAAAAATAATAAATGACTATTTAATTATTTTACAAGATATGACGTCGAGATTTTATATTTTGAAAACATTATACAACATTTTTATTGTAAATAAAATCATAAATATTTTTCTCGATGTATATGATCCTATTATCACTCATTCATTGGTCTCCAACTCAATTTCTCAACTGAGTCTTGATAATATTCATAACATATAATACTCTCTTTTTGCAATCGTAATAGCGGCGAATAAAATTATTATAATCACGAACAAGTTAATAAAAAATTAAACACGTTAGTATCAATGTAATAGAAAAATAAATTTATCGAAGTATTGTAATTAACACATATGATCCCTAAATATTAATTTAAATAAATTTTTTGTAGATTATTAATTAGAATTAAAAAAATAATAAGTAATACAAAATAAATAAAAAAAGTTAGGAACTTAAAAAATGACGTTAAGAAATTGAAACAAAATGATAATAAAGAGGTTTTTGAAAACAATGAGGGATATATTAGAAGTTTATAGAAAATAATATTAAGAATTTGATAAAGTTAAAGACAGTAAAGAACGTTTTAGAAAATCTTTGGTAGGGCAAATTAGATATTTATAAAAACAATACTAAGAATTTGAGATAAAAAGGCTTTAAACACAATTGTAGAGTTTCCATGGGCTTCGTGCCTCCTGGTCTGGGGACTCGGGGTAATATCCGACTTGAAATCGATCAGTCCCATGCTAGTTCGGTTTTGGGGCCCCACCATCACTCTCTGGTGAGATAGGTGGTGGAGCACGCGAGGGTCCAAGACCAAATGATGCTGAACCTCCGACACCTACTGGACCTGGAGAGGGCACTAGAGCACTCAAGAGGTTAGCAGCTGGAGCACCTTGGGAGGAGCATGTCAGGGAGTGGAAGCAGCCCCGCCAGTTGGAATGAAAGGTTGGATGAGCATCGGGGACTGGCCCTGGGAGGAGTCACATGAAGATGCTTTGCCTCCCACCATCATCACTGTTGAGATCCTTTCAGGATTTCTGGTACCCCCTTCCCCCTTTTTGTATTCTGTCTCTGCCTATGAGGCGTCAAAATACCGCTTGTGTCGATTATGGTACTACAATGATCAGAAAATTTCATCCAATCTGCCCTTTGTGTGATCAAGGAACCTATTCTTCGACACACAATAATGTAATTACTTTCTGAAACAATATTACAACTTTTGCTCCAAAAAACACAATTGTAGAAGAATTCGAGGGGCACGTGCCCCCAGACCCTGAATGGCTCCGCCAGTGATTAAAATGGAATCAAAATAATTGTTGTGTGGGTCTATTTTCACAAAATATTGGATAAGCAATATAATTTAATACTTTCATTCAATTGGATTGGTTGGGAAATCGGGTCATTGGAATGAAGAATAACAAGATTGTAGTAATGGCCCACGTACATTCAGGTAATGTAAATACTCTTTGATGAATATTAATGAGGTGGATACGTCTATATGATATATATGTACGGTACCTGATCTTGGATTCATCGCATTCACTCACGTGGCCCTATAATTTCACGGTAATGTACTACATGACAAGACAGGACCCACCAATTCCACCGTAACCTTCGGCTTCTTGTCCCACCCAATTTACGTTGAATTTAATTCCCATAATAATTAGCAACAAATCGACCAGACAGCTCCTTAAATACAGAGTTAATTTAGTAAAAATACAGACTAGATTTTAATTGAAATAAGTGAATTTGTACCCCTTAGTTTACCCCCTTAACTAGGAGTGTGCAAAAAAAAAAAACGAAACCATTACAACAAATTATCATCGATCTAAACTGTTGGTAGAAAAATTGGATCCAGAACTTTAAACAATGTCACCGACGGTGGAAAAGTCAAACTTGACGCATAATGGTTGATTTCCGGTTCTTCAAAAGTCAAATCGAAAAAAACCACTTTATTTGTATTGTGTAGGACTTTACGCGTAGTTCCATGTGAGCCACAGATTCTGTAAATACGGACGACTCAAGATAATCCTTAGTTATTTGATTTAGGTTATTGTATTTAGAAAAAAAAAATTCTATAAAATCTGATTTTTTTTATGTTAGATCAGTTCACTACTAGTTCTGTTAAAATTTAGATTACTTTGGCCATGGTTGTCGCCAAAGGCTCGTCCTCTTGTAACTTGGAGGCCCTCGCCGCTTCCTCTTCAGGTTTGCTCGCCAATCTTAATGCTCGTCTACAATTCCACTTTTTTCAGTACAAACTCTTCTTGTTTTTACAGGTTATCGATCGATGCTGGCCTCCAATGGGCCGCCTATTTTGGGTGGTCGAGAGCAGTGGACAGTGGGTCTTGTTGGGAGGTGTTGTGCGACGCTTTCATCGACCAGATCTCGTTTTTCCATACAATTTGAAGGGTCTTTGTGCTTGGAAAACCGTTGGTGTCGTCTCTCCCCTATGCTGGGTCACTCACTGGTGTTGGCCTTTAGTGAATTTCTGGATCTAGAAATCGAGAGTAGTCACAGTGGTTGTTGCTCCTTTTTGTCAGTCGTAAGCGGTGGGTGTGTTGTGATGAAAGTAGAGTGGCGGCGTGCGAGTTGTCCCGGTTTGTGTCCGTTAGCAGTGGGGAGCTTCAGAGTTTCCTAAGGATTTGTGGGTGGGTCGGGCTATTTGGGTCTTGTTGGCCCCATTTGTGGTTCCAATTTTGTTCTGTTTCGTCTAGTTATTGTTCTACTCTCTGGACCCCTTCGAGGTGGCTATCAGGTGGCTTGTTCCAGATCTATCGTGGGAAGCGTTTTTGATATTGGATTCGTTGTGCATATGGACTTGTCCCTCGTCGTCGCGGATGGTAATCTTTGTTTCACCTTATGCTTTATTCGTGGCTTGTTGAAAATCTGGTCATCCCTAGATTTATGCTCATATCTATTTCCTTAGTATCCCTTCCCTTTGTTAGAGGGGCCCGTCATTGTACTGAGTCTTTGGAGCTTGAATTTCGAGGAGTCCTGTATCTTTTGGTTTAGAGTCCCGTTTCTTTTGATTTCGAGGAGCCTTGGATTTAAACGAAAGATAAAGTAGTATTATTCAATCAAAATACATATTTTTTAGAAATAGATCAATATCATTACTAGGAATCAAAAGCCAACACCCTTGACATGGGTTCCGACAAACAATTCATGTTCCAAATAACAGACTCCCAACTAAAAGTATTTCAGGCAAGTTCATGAGCTACCCAGTTAGCATCTCGACGAACATAACTCACAATCACTTCGTTCAATAGCCCCAGAATGACCTTACAATCATCAATAATACCTCTTAAAGGCGGAAAAAACTTATCAGGGCTATTAATCGCAAAGACCACTCCTAAGCAGTCTGATTCTATAATACCTCAAGTCCATCTATTAGCATGCATCCACTTTTACGCATCCTTTACAGTTAAGGCTTCCACAAGCTCGGGGTCACGATAAAAAGGGTAGGTCACACAGAAAAGGTCCACAACATACTTTGAGCGTTCTTACAAATCAAACCACCCGCTCCCCCGAGCTCCCCGACCACGGCCCCATCGGTATTGACTTTGATGGATCCCTCTGCCTGACGCCTCCATCTCCGACGATCCTTGCTCAAAACTGTCTGGCCAGCGGACGGACTTACTTGAGCTTCCCTCCAACCTGCCCTCAAGGTCGTTTTAGGGCTTCCCCCGGAGTCGCTTTCCCCCTCCACAGGCGAGTGTTCCTCGCTTTCCCTAACTCCCAACAAGGAACTCCGACAAGGGATGCCACCTCCTCTAAACAGATTAACCAGTGATTGAAGCCAACTCCTCACCGAGTCTAGTGAATGTGTCTCCATGCCCGAAATTTTTCCCCACACTGCCTGAGCAACCAGATATGATACTAATATATGGACGTCGGTTTCTTCTTCCGCATAGTAGCCACAAGTCCACGGAACATCCACCATACGAGATCGTAGTTTCATCCTCGTCGACAGAATACCCGATGCTTCACGCCATAAGAAGTGGTTAACTTTTGCAGGCACTTTTAAAGACCATGGCAGTTCCAAAATTCTTCTCTTCAACTCGGATCCCATCTACCCAGACCAACCTAAAGCTCTCTGTATACCCATCGGATTGAGTATATTCCATCTCTTGCACTCTTCCAATACCAAGAGTCATTCCCCGAATCATTAACTAAGATGATATTCCATGTTCTCCTCCCAAGTTCAAAAAATCTATTAACTGACCAATTTTCCACTTGACTAGAAATATCAAGTAAGAATCCTGAGTCCGTATTAGCCCAAGGGAAGCCAGCCACTGATGTTGCCGAACCTTATCCAATTCTCCTCCGTATACCCTCTCAGAGTACAGATTGAGCTACAAGCAAACCGTTCCAAATGGGGATGGAATTTGCAACTTTATTAGCATAAATAAGTCCCGACGGGGGATAATGTTTAACTTTCAATATGAGATTAACTACGCTTTTTGGATACAACATGAGGCGCCATCCTTGCTTTCCCAACAACGTAATGTTAAGGTGTATAAAACTCAAACCCCCCGTCAGCTTATGAGCACACAATATCTCCCATCTGCACCACCCTATACCTTTATCGGACTTATGATCGGGGTCCACCAAAATTTATTCATCGCTATCTCCAACTCTCTCAGCAAGAGTTTTAGGCAATAGATTGACACTCATTGTATATGTGGGTAAAGCCTGAATAACTGATTTAAGAAAAAACTTCTTTACCTCTCTTACTTAAATGCAACTCATCCAAGCTTCCAAACCTACTCAACGCCTTGTCCTTAACATATCGAAACGCCCTATAAGAGTTGCAACCAATCACTGCCGAAAGTCCAAGATAAGTACCCACATCTGCCACTGAATTCATACCCAGCACCGCCTCAATATCTAATCTTTTATCAAGCATCGTGTTATGACTAAAAGAAACTCATGATTTCTGAGCATTGATTTGTTATCCCGACGCCCTTTTATACATCCCCAACAACTCTTTCCATTTTTAATGAGATGTTATTTTCCCCAAAAAAGAATAGTATTCTGAAGTAACTATACGTTCTACTACTTTGAGATGAAATTCACCTTACCAAATAATCGAAAATAAGTACATTCCTTAAACACGAGATTCACGGAAGAAAAAGACAACTCTTCAAATTAAAATCAATAATCAATAAAATTATAATAGCACAAAAAAGCACAGTACCGTTTGAACATGACCATGAATCATGACGTTGGAGGAAATGAAATGCTGAGCACGTGGAAGTTGGTATTATTGATATTGCATTAACTTTGGAACGAAATCATAAATAGTGTTATCACTATTTAGTAATACTCTTTTCGAAGTTTGTGTTTGTTGGAACTATTTGCCCGTCATTATTATCTATTAATACCATTTTTCGTTGATAAATTCTCTTAATGAAATAGTACAGAGTACCTACCGATTAATACTTATTGTGTATTTCGAAGAGCAACCACAGCCTAGTGAAACGTCCTCGCAGGACTCCCCTCGATCCCCAGGCGCACCCGGCACTCGGACTTCGAATCCGTTCCGTAAGGGCCTGTGTTTAGCCGTCTAAGGATGACGCGCAACGGAACTTAACGCATCCTTCTATTGAAGAACAATTTGGGACACTCAAAGCAAGGTACTCGCGTACCAAGAGAAAGGGACATACATGCAAACCAAAGGAGATGTCGTTAATGCACTCATCCGGCCGCATGGCGACAGAGGACTCAATTTTAGGTCGTAACATTCTCCACCACTCATTCTATCGACGTCCTCGGCGAGGACCTTCGGCACCTGACCATCCTCTGTCTGCATCGTCGACGACTCATACCCTCGGCCAACTAGCGCACCCTCGCGCTCATTCTCCACCTAACGGTCCGTGGCGTTCTCGGGCACTCCAATGCCTTACATGTTGGCAGCCCTCCTTGCTCGCACCAACCAGCGCCCCTCGCGCTTGCGCCTTCCTTGGTGCACGCCCACGACCCCGTGGTCTTCTCGGTAGTGTCGTATGTTGGCAACAATTCTCGTCAGCACAACGCCCTGCGCTCGGCACTCCATCCATCTTGTGCGGTTCTCCATGTTGAGTTCTCGTGCGGGGTTCCCTCATCGACCCGCTCTAGTACCACTTGAAAAGCCCTGGCAGAACTCCCTTTGGTCTCCTAGGCGGGCCCGACACTCGGACCTCGGATCCATTCCGTAAGGGCCTGAGTTCAGCCGTCTGAGGATGGCGCACAACGAAACTTAGCGCATCCTTCCATTGAAGAACGATCTGAGACACTCAAAGCAAGGGACTCGCATACCAAGAGAACGGGGTATACCTGCAACCAAAGAAGATGTCGTTAATGCACTCATCCACCCGCATGGCGAAAAGGGTCTCAATTTTAAGTTGTAACACTAGGCCCTGATAGATGTAGGGTACCTTACCCCTTCGCTCATTGTCGGCACATACCTTTTTAGAAATACGATTGCGACAGGCAGCAGTCGATCTGTAGTTTAGAGTTTGTGTCGCTTTTCGACCGATATGATTATACTTTTTGTGGTGTTGTCATGTGTCTATCTAGTTTTTTTTAGAATTCCAGAACCAACAAAATGTGATTGAGTATTTATAAATTTAAGGGTAAATTACAAATACCTACCCTTGACTTGCCACATTTAACTGATATTTACTCTAAAGTTTTTTTTTAACTGATACCTACACATTTAACTAATGGTTTAGGCTATTTGTTATATAACTAAACATCGGAGTAAGTATCAGTTAGAAAAATTTAGGGTACGTATCAGTTAAACGTGACAAGTTTTTTTTTTAGCGAAAGTTGTTTTCATTGATCAATTGTTTCAATTACAATAATGTGCGTTAGAGACTCTCTGACCACCAAGAACAGACATAGAGCATGTAAAATACTCGCAATTCTTTTCATAAAATAACCGTCCCTGACGGTATTAGATTGGTGCCCTATGGGCTAGGACAGAAGGAGGAGAAAAGCATAAAGGAGACCGGAGGAGCTGATGGACCTCAACGGTGATAGCGAAGACGTGAGGCGACGGCTGCGGCAACCTCAGATATCCCGATGGGTGCAGGGGCGGTGGTGGAGGCCAGGGAGGAGGCCGGGCCTGTGGCGGGATAGATGAGCCGGACATAAGCCGGGAGACACGATGTTGGTGGCGTAGGGGAGCCAACATCATGGTTCCGAACATAAGTCGGCAACGACGGCGATGATGCGCCTGCGACATTCGAAGTGTCGGCTGCAACCACTTCAGAGACGCCGATGGAGAAGACGACGTTAAGGTTTGATGCCGAGGTGAGTCAGTCACCATGCCCCGGAGTCGGAGAGGGGGGGGGGGTAGAGATTATGCGTGGAAGAGAAGAGCAAGACCATGACAAAGACCATGGCGATAGTCTTGGCCGTACTATTGCTGCGCGAGAAAGGGCTCTGAGTAAAGGTAGATATTTGTAATTTACCATAAATTTAATAATAACTGCGGCTGTATCATTTCAATATGAGATATTTGTCTGGTTATGCTTGAGAAATTATTTCATCTTCTTCTTTATCTTCTAACATCACCTATTCACAAAATTGGTGTGGTTGCAGTAAGGGACATAAGTGATCAAACTATTTTCATTAGGAATAACTTCGAATCTTAACTGTGTTGGAAAAGTGTTTTTCACGTCTTAACTGTGACCACCTTTTCGTGACATGTCCTATACCAAAGGACACCGTTTGTCACATGTCCATAAAAAAAATGTTTTTTTGACAAAACATGAAAATTTTACCAAAAAAAGTGTTTTTTTGGTAAATTTGTACCACTACCTCTTGTAGTGCACTGATAAACGCAAATTATACAAAAATTAAGAGGAAAAACCATCGAATGCGAATGTTATACCACTTTTTAGGTGTCATTTTTCATGTTTTGTAAAAAAATACCTTTTGTATAGGACATGTCACGAAAAGGTGGTCATAGTTAGGACGTGAAAAACATCTTTCCAACACAGTTAGGATTCAGCGTTATCCCTTTTCATTACAATCATTGACAATGGCAGAGTGTGTATCTACACTGAGGGGGAACAGATTTTTTCCATAACGATAAATAACATAAAAATACAAAGGCCTCACTAAGTCAACTCTTCTTACGGCGGCGACTAGGGCTTTGTGCCGCCGCTGGTTTTGATTGTTCCCAACCTTGAGTATAGTCAGGGCTTTGGTTTCGTGGGTGTATTTTGATCTATTGATCATCACAGTGTCTTTGGTGGTAGTGCTTCAGTCAGATATGCAGAGTCGATCTAAGCGATGCAAACGCAGAACGTGTTCTTAGGGTTTTTTGCGATTCCTCACATGGCGGCGACAACGAGACTATTCTCTAACAGCGGTCATGCGACGGTGTGCGGTGGGTCAGGGAAAAGGGCAACGGAGGATCCTCCTCTGATGTCTCAGATCTCGATTCTACGAGCAACGACCCATTCTCCTCGGCCATCGTCTCTGATTCCCGGTGGGGTTGCAGCGAGGGAGGGATGTGAGGATCTTGTGTTCCCCACCACTTTGGCGGTAGAATACGGAGGGGGACAGATTCTGGCGGTTTCTGACCTACTGGTGCCGGAACCATGCGAGACGGAGGGAACGACGCCGATCGAACACCGGGAGCGGCTGACAGGGGGGCGGCGCAAGGGGAAAGAGCCAACTAGGGTTCTAGTTCATGGACCGCAGGCAGAGGGCCTCCACTTTTCGCCGATGGGCTGGGACTCAGTTAGTGGGCCGGCTGACATGGGCTCCCACGGTTTGCAGTTAATGGTCCTCCAGCATGGGTCATGTCGATCTCCTATCTGGTATCGATCTTAACTGGAGATTCGTTGCAGAAAGGGGATCATGCCTGGGCGGGGACCGTGGGGTGTCTTGTCCATGACGGGTCAAAAGAGGGGTCCGGGCTTCTGGACTGGTCAGGAGATGTTATTGGTCCGAGGCCCGATAGAAGCTAGATGTGGTCAGACCGGGCTCAAAGCAGAGAGGCCTAGGGGGTCTTGGGTCTGGGCGGGTAGGTCGGTACGGGCCCGGTGAGTTGGGCAGAGGACTAGAGAGGGATCATGGGACGTGGCAGGGTCGGATCAAGGATCCCGAGCCTGGCGCGGGTCGATTCAAGACTACTTGGTCGGATCGGGTCATGGAGGTGGACCATCTTGGTTCCACAGCCGGGTCGGGCCTCATATTTTGGGTCGACGCCGGACAATCGACATTCCTGACGGGGCATCATTTGTACCGGCGGGGGGCTCAACGCAACCTTGCCTCGCAGAATAAGTCCAAAGTGGTTCAGTAGGGGGTTTGCCGGTAATACCGCCTCACTGGACGTAGGGTGGCATCGATTCCACCAAATATCAGCGCAACATTCTTTAATCAGACTGCGAACCAACAATTTCACGTTTTTAAAGGCCCTCATTATCATCAGAAGGGGGACGACGTCTGCTAGCTCCTCGGGTGGATGCCAAGTCCAATTGAGCCATTTCAGTCCCTAGTTACAGGGGTGTCCGGGGCGTCACTCGTGGGCTTGAGGATTCTACTAGAGCACAATTCAGAGTCGATTTATGCATGATTTGAGCAACAATCCTCAATACTGGGCATGCTCGGCCCGTGCCACTCAGTTTGACACCGCTGTATCGGTGTTCACCGGACGCTTTCTCAGCATCGCAGGTGATGCTACCACAATATTCTCCTCCAGACGACCACTGATCTATATAGAGCGAATTTATATTAAGTTCTATTGTTATTTCAATCTTACTGTATTTTAGCATTTCTTTCTTGTAAGTACTTTTCAATTATAATATTATATCGTTAATTCTCAAAAGAAAACATAAAAATACAACATGAGAATATTTATAATCCGAAGTATAATCAAAGATTGTGACTTACAAATC